>JAQIWI010000269.1:0-43733 GCA_034698825.1 Deuterosminthurus bicinctus | reverse complement strand
AGTTCCCTGCTGCAACTTTTAATTTCTGGCTCAAGTTCCTAGCTCTATGTTCACATTATGAGCGGCAAGTCGTAAAAGTTATTAGAAATCCTTTTGACAAAATTCTTTTTTCAATCCACAATTTTTTTCCTACTTACGCTAGGTCTCTTACAAACAAATTTATGACTCGGAAAAAACACCTTACATTTGCCAGGTGGTTGGACCTTGAGAGGAATGACATGATGATGACGTGTGAAGCAAGGGCAATTCAATTTGCCATCTTATTATGAACATTATTATTATTATTATTATGAAGAAAACATTGACATTGAAATTGTGAACGGAAAGTACTTGTAAGCTACGATGTTATACATCCTCGTTTCACTGCCTTTTGCAGGGACAACGAGCAGAGGAATCAATTGTGCTTCATAAAATAAAGTTTCATGAGTCATAAGAAGTGTAGTAAACATTGGCAGACTGATCGATTGGGGTGATAATAGAAGGAACTGAGTACGCATATACAGTTGGGTGCATGTAGCTTTTACTCCTTTCCATTTATAGGTTTCACTGAATAAAGACGATAATAGTAATCATTATGCTTCCTTCCCATTGCCATCCTGCAGCAGCCCATGTGTAAGCTACAATACTACTAGCAGTGAACAAATGAATATTTTAATCCCGTCACAGTTGGGTCTCATAGTAGAAGGATTCAAAGTCTGGTGCAATTACCGTCATGTAACTGGTGAGACTTATCTGATCCTTGGGCTATTCAGGAGTGGTGATGGAGACTATAATATGACAATTGTCGTCATTCATATAAGTAGCAATGCATGTAGTACCTTGTACGCAGTCTAATAGCTCAGTCATATTTAAAGCATTCACTACTCACGATCATGATGAAGACAACAGGCGAGTCTTTATCGTGATATAGAAACTTTGATGGTCGTAACCTTGTGGCTTTTCAAACCTCTCTGTGCCTCTCATTCATGACTCTTGCTCGAGGTGTCTACAATCATAAAGGCAAGAGTGACACGTGAGTAAGAGCAGAGATTGCTCGGCCAGTGTTTACATTTGGATTGTTCTTTTGAGAATATATGCTTGTTGCTATCAGGGCAAAGGTTGAATGTGTATAAGAGCTGCGACGAATGTGAGTGAGGAAGTGAATGAAGAGCGAAAAAGGAAGAGTAGGAGGATGATGATGATGATTTGGGAAAAGAGACACAGTTGTCTTTGACGGTGTACATGTGAGAGGATGGTCCTAAGCAAGATGAATTGGGTCGGGGCTATCATGAAGGATGTTTGAAATAATGGCTAATTTGTCTGGCTCTCTATCCCGACCCAAGGCTCTAAACTACCGTATCCATCATCGTCTAATGTTTCTTGTCAAGAACACCGCAGCCTCTCTACAAATATATGCTCTCTCACTCTCTCTGGGCCTGTGTTTGTAGTAAAGAGCTTTGGAGAACCAGAGATTCCTCCCACTTGGTCTAACACACACAAACCTTTTCCCCCTTCTCTCTCTCCCTCACTCACACACACACACACATACGAACACACACACACACACACTTGTCCTCCCGTAACAATCCTCATTTACTTTGCCCACAAAGAATTTTTCTCTCACTTTACCCACTCCTTTCCCTCCTTCCTCCAATTCTCCCTCCTGCTAAACTTTTCAAGCAAAGAGTTAAAAGTCATGTGACCCTGGCCGTGTTAATAATTGACACGTTCATATGTATGCTGCATCCCAGATGTCTACCTTAATTCCTTCCATGGTATTCATCATTTAAGTTTATACCCGTCATCTTCCTTTACTAAGATCCCCGCTCAGCACTCTCAGTATAATAATAGTCGTCTCCGTAAATTACCCCTTGTAAGTTCACAAGTGCGTAATGGCAGAGCTTTTGCCAGCTAGAAGAGAAAGAAGAAGACGATGGGTGGAATTGTAAATCCGAGCTGTTGTACCAGTCTTCTTCCTTACATATATACACACACGCGACAGCGCTAAATAAAATGTATGTGTACACTGCAGCATGCTTGCTGGTGCTACTCCGGTGAAAAACTCATATTTATTTATGCCATTTTGAGCTGGAAATATTTTAAGGGGGAGCAATTTTGCTAAAGAAAAAGATGCCACTTATTTTTCCAGCGGGGCACACACAAACACAGAGCCGTAAGGTCCTCTAAGTCCTTCCTCTCTCTCTCACTACTTTAGTAGTCTTGTGTAGACAAGAAATAATACCATACAATTTATATCGCTCTTGATTTATATCTCCTGCCCTATTATCACTATCACTTTCTAAGCTCACAAGATATAGGAACTGGGTACAGTTAGAGAATGAGCGGCACTGTATGCATGAAGGGGAAAAATAGCTGTGATTCCTTGGACAGAAAAAAACAACTCAAGTTTCAATAAGCTCAATGCCCCAACAGTGACAGAATCTTATGCTCGCACTGACCTTTTGACAACTTGGGCAAGAGGATGCGGAAGTCATGGGGAATTTAGCGGAGGGCTATTGTTCTGTGCGGAGGCATGAGTGGCGGAGGAAATGATGGGCAATATTACACTACTGCTTCAACATTTCCTTCACATTTTACTGGTCAACAAGTTTTAATCCATTTAGCAAGTGAGTTTGCGTTACGTGTGAATGGGATGGGGAGTGAGAGCGAGAGAGAGAGAGTACGTGTGTCTAATGTGGCCGAGCTTGATGGGTTGGAAAGTTGGATAGAGAGAGAGAGAGATCGGTCTGTATGTTTTTCTATGTGGGATTGAGCTTTTAGTTTGAGTAAAATTAGAGCTGCGAGCAGATCAAAGCAATAGAAGTATTAGGCCTCTTACGTGCCTCAGTATGCGTGTGTGCTGTGTGTGTGCGTTTGAGTTTGTGTTAGGTGCGTTGGAGGTTAATGTGAGTTTTCCTATATGAGTCCCATGTGTGCTTGTACATTTGTAAAGAATCTTTCTCTCTTGCACTCTTTTGCTTCGTAATAATTGGATGAGGAAGAAGTATGTGTCAGAATGGGCTACATACGTATATGTTCTCAAGCTTGTTTTCCTTGGAAAGTTTATAGGATGGTAAGGATTTGGGTGTGTGCGGACCTAATGACAGAAGCTGCAATTAATCACGGAATCTCTGGCATCAGGTTGAACCCCTTATCCAATCCCCTGCTCCTTTTTACTCACTTGCCAACAACTCACTTCGCTTCCTCTCTCATCAGTCCTCTTCCGCTTTTGACAGGGACCCACTGAATAAAAACCATTTTCTTTCCACACGGCCAACAAGAAGTTGAGGAGGACAGAATGAGTAGTGAGAGAGAGAGAGGCTAGGAGACAAACAGGAGATCTTACGCACAACACTGTCATACACGCTTAGCATTAGTTTGTTAATCTATTCTTCATGTCTCCCTACCCTTTGCTCTCCTCAACTTTCTCATTTATAAATCTACTTTATCACTTGAATTTTATCAGGAAACAGACCATTTATTTCACTTGCTTCATCATCGTAGCCATCATCTACTCGGAAAACATCCAAAGGTTGTTTTCTTCTTGGCCTATCTAAGGAAAAGAGAGAAGTGTGAGCCTTATCATGGCCGAGAAATCTCTCTCTCATTTCACTGTCTGGTTCCAGTCACACATGGAAGACATTAAGAGGAGAGTGGGATTGTTAAGAGTAATTAGGCGTCTAAATGAGAAATCTCTCGGCCATAATATCCGTACCATGGGGCTGGTAACACAGCAAAAGACTTGGCAATTTCCTCAAATCTCATCACGTCTATCATTGAAGGCCATGAGAAAAGTTACAGGCCATTGTAAATTATCAATAGAAATGTTCATGATAATGTTGATGGCGACCCCAGAGCATTACTCTAACGTATCCCTCTCCTCATTTCTCTACACGAAAAAGGTTGTAAATAAAGAAGGGAAAAAAGAAATGTGTGTGAGTAAAAGTCAATGATTTTGATACACACACACACACGCACACATATGCTTTTCTCTTCAGCAGGAGTCATAGTTTTGTCAACTGATTTTTATGATCCCCCATCGTTCAAATCTTTCTTCTCACGACGGGGAGGCCATTTCTGTTTTTAATACCTTTTAGAAGTTGATAATGCCGACTATAATGTCCTCACAGCCTTCGTACTCACACACACAGAACCGATAGATTCCTCGCTTATTCTCCTCCACATTGTTCCTAATGGGACCTTGTGCCTCCTGCTGTACAGCAGGCATGTGGCTCCACTATTCTACTTCCTCCCCATCTAGCCCATTGTTGTCTCTTGGGGAGGAATATTTTTACCAATTCTCACTAATGCATCAACATTTCAACGAGACAGACAATGTCAAAATTATTCCTCCTGCTCAAGCTCATATCCAGTTCAATGGTGAAAATCAACAGTAGAGAGATATGTAGGCGCAAGTTTGTATATAAAGTTGAGAAAAGTAATGTGAAGGAGGACGATGATGATTGCAGGATCATGGAGTTGGAGTGAATTTCTACTGCTCTGTCAGATGATAGTGTGCCCGATTATCAAGCCAAATGTAAAATTGATTCCTCTCCATCTCCTATGTCTGTGTGTGTCTCTCTCTCCTGCACTCATATCCCTCCCATCACTTCCATTTTCCTATCCCATAACATAAGAGAGCAGCATGTTGCATTATGAGCATATAGTGTCGTCCATACACACACCACAGCAGGAGTAGCAATACAGACGACAATGTTGGAACGTGAAAATTCACATTTTATCCATTAAGCTTCCATATGGAGCTTATATTATTGTGTGACTTGTTGTTGCTGCCTTGTGGGGGATGATGTGGGCCAATTGTGTTTTTGATTTTCACCATGAAAGCTCAATCAGAGAGCAAAGTATCTTGTATTTCTACAGGAAGAGAAGAGAGAGAGAAAAAAATAAAATTCCACACGAAGAAAGGATGTAGTGAGTGAAGATGCGGGGGTTTTCTTCGCAAAGGAAGGAGGAAAGAAGAACGTATAATGAAGGGGATCATATGATGATGACATGAAGCTGTAAGGCTTTTCCTCTACTCAAATCTTCCTTTCAACAGCCTATGAAAAGGGCGTTGAAAGAGAGAGAGGGAAAAAAGGATAGCCTATTACAATTTCACCCTGTGGTCTCACATCAACTCACTTTGAACGTGCGTATGTAGCTTAATGAAGGATTCCTTTTCTTTTTTATATGCTCTCCGTATGCATTGGAAATGTACATACTAATAGCTCCACTGTAAATCTCATCGGAAGATTAGTAGGCGCCCTTGTCTATTTTCTATGTGGGAGAGTAATGTGCGTAAGTGCTGAGATAACTAAATGTAGCCCTTGTCATCACATTGAAATCATCTTACTTAAAGGATTCCATTCCAGTTTCCATTGATCTGCAGTATAAATTCAGGCTCTAGATTACTTTATTGTATTGCACACTCACACAAACACACCCACATGCATATATTAGGCACTGTGAGCTGTGAGAACAGAGTGAAAATAAAGCTACAAATACAGAGTGTTCAACTGCAGTTTATGCATTTACATTATCGTAGGCCTTTTATATGCTCTTGTGTTGCATACATTTACACTAATATGCAATCAGCAAGAGGTAAATTTCATGGCGTATATGTGGTTCATGACGGCAAGTGTATAATACTGACGCATTCAGTCAAGGCCAACTTAACGGACTCTGCAGACACATGGAGTTCTACTGTATAGCACAGAATAAACAGTAGTATAAAAGATACATAGGATAAGTACAAAGCCTGGGTCAATGGCAGTTGGATGCAATGAGTGTGCTGATGGAAGAGAGAATAACTGCTGACACAACAGTTGTGTGTATATGAGAGAAACAGGACTTGGAAAATCTTAGGAAAGGCTTACACTTTCACTTCTCCCTTTCCCTCTAACTGGGAAATGATAGTGTGTGCATTTTTGCACACTTGCACACGTTTATATGTCCATCCAGTCGCGTATATTGAATGAGCAGAGCAAACGTGCAGTATCACTCTTACCATTTTCACAAGTTACTCTTTAACAGAGATATTCACTCCCCGTTGCGATACTTGAATCCCTTCTTTTTTTTATTGGTCTCCTCTTCTCTTCTATACACTCGCGCTCTCTCCTTTCTTTTTCAAACAAGAAGGAAAGAAAAGCCTTTACTTTCTCTCTTCTTCTACTTCTTCTTCTTCTTCTTGTGAAAACCAAAAGCTTTTTATAGTTTAGCTCATTCACTTTAGTTCCGTTCACAGACTTTTTCTCTTTTCTTCTCCTCTTCCTCTTCCTCCAATATCTGCCGACCATCTTTTCGATTATATTTATCTGTGTATGTGTGTGCGGTGAGCTGGGATGTGTGGAGATTTTCAAGTTGAAAATCAACTTGAGATGGCTGAACCATAATAAGGAATCTGGTGGCGGTTTCGTTTCAACTCTGCCCTTTTTATCGAAGCCCTCTCTGATTCCTCTGATCATGGTGGATAAACGCCACAGCAACTGATTATGTGCTGAGACAAATCGTCCCTACAACTGGTGGCTATGGCTGGGAATGTATATGGAGCCTATGGGTGTGTATGTGTCAAGCATTTGGAATTCAGGATGACAATGTAGTTTCCCAAGAGAGAAAGAGAGAGAGGAGAGGAAATGGACGAGTTAGAGAATACATCCATTCCACGGCTAGTTAGCTAGGATTTCAGTCAGTTTCGTCTTCTTTCCCCACTCCGAGTCTTCATGTTGATGCTTCGGCGGTTTACTGGTCAGGCACACTCAAAGAGGAGCAACAAGAATGCGATGAGAGGGAACCAAGGGAGTTGTTTCCTGTTGGAAGAAGAAATGTTCAAGCCAATCATGTGAGGCTGGAAAGGGAATGGCGACAATATATCTACTGCAGTGCAATAACACACGAGAACGAACATACACATGTAATACTCTAGGCTGGGATTGTAAAGCTCATAATTCAATCTATGACCTAATCCGATGAGCATGTGTGGGTCATAATTGGAATGAGCCGAGTATTCCACACGTATGAGGAAGCATACGTAAGAAGGAATAATATGATCGGGCCTCCAGGGTTTTATATAGACTTATGAGTCGTGTGTGGGTGTGTGGTGAAAATCTATATGAATAGCTGCATTGTAAAGCCAAGTTGTTCAACTTGTTGGAAGGTTAAAGAGCTGAAAATCTAAGCGTAAAATTCATGTATTGGATCGTATGGATCCCAAATCCGTCCTAAAATATCCCTCCATACTTATACCAGTTTAATATGAAGAGATAGAAGGGCGAGGATCGAGGGGAGAAGTAGCAGAAGAAGTAGAAGAAGAGAATCGAACTATGCTTCATTTCCAGTTCCTTTCCCCCTTCTGCTTCATGCTTGGAATAAAAAGTTGTACTATATCCTTGTCTCTCTCTCTCTCTCCCTACCCGCTGTATTTGTAGAAATAGGCTGGAAGGATGACTTTTTCCTTGGCGCTCATCCGTTCACTTGACGTCTCGTACACTTTGTCGCTCAAACTAAAAGTCTGTGCACAAGGTTTTGCATGACTCTCACAGTCATACTGTCTACTTTTCCCCGTTGAATTCTACACGCCTGTATGCATGTGTGCGCACATGTAATATGACCAAACTTTTTCCAACATATTCTTTCACAACAGCTCTACTGGGCTTCGGCAAACGCGCACTTACACAGTCTTGCACACATTCAAACACATCCACTGCAGCACATACAAACACTACCTACCTATGAAGACTGATAGGCTTGACCAAGTAAGAAGCCACACAAGTGAAAAAGTGAGTCAAGTCTGTATTGAAACCTCTTTCTCACTCTGTTTTATGCACTTCCTCCACATACACACTCCGCAATCTTCGTACATATGGACATGCACACAACACACAGAGGCCATCTTTTCCCAACCATCCAATCTTCTTATGTGAAACCTACAAAAGTCTGAGAGAGGTGTGTGTGTGCTCTCATATCGTCGTTCAACATGTTCTATAATGTTCATAGCCTTGTGTGTGCTATGTGAAAGAAGTTTAAGGCTTGTGGCTCCCTGTGTGTGTTTGTGTGTCCTTATTCTGTTATGCTTGCCCATCTGTTGCTTTCAAAAACTCTCCATCACGCTGGCCGTACTTTATGATACTCTTGGGATCAGCCCAAAGGGCCAGCAGAGCAGTACATCTCACACACACATCTCTCTCTCACTCACTCTTGCCTCCACAGAAAATTTCTTCTGCTCCTACGCGCCTCTCGCCACCATACACACTTTACTTTCTCACACATTTTCTATCTCCATCTCCCTTTGTTTCCCATTGAAAATGCAACAAGCTTACAGAATAAGCAGGACTTTTAGCCAGAGAAACACATAACAGTTTTTCGCCCCTTCTTCCTTATTCAGCTTTCTTTGCCACCCTGGCAGAGAAGAAGGGCTTTTCATGGCTCGTGTGAGATAGGAGACGACTCAGCAGGTCTTCCTCTCTTCCCTTATCGCCTCGCACGGCCGTGTGATAGAAAGAAAGCTTACGTCATACTAATTCTCCTCCCTTACATAACGTCGTCATGCATAGTACACACGCACACATATGAGTGTTGTACATACGAGCAACCTCAAGCTCTCTCCCTTTGATCTCCAACTCATATAATCATACTCTCTTGCCAAAGCTGTTAACTTGTGAGCGTTCTTGGCGTCACCGAGAAGGAAGGGAGGCGGGAGAAAGGTAAAACTGTTAACGGTAGTAAAGGGAAATTAAATTGCGGATTAACTTGATTGCTGGAAATAATGGCGGTGAGAAGTAGGAAGGGGAAAGTGGTACATATATGTACCGAACATTCATGTCCGTTGGAGAGAGTGGAGAATATTTTAAAATCACTCCTGCTGTGTTATGGTAGTCCACAGTTTAGCACAACTTGAGCCAGCGGGCTATGGCTATGTGGGTAGGAGTAATGGAAGGCAATAAGGCTTCTAAACCTAGCTCTCTTCTTACCCGTGCGACGCTATAGTCGAAGAAAGGAAAGTGCGAATAATTAGCCTCATGGAGTGTTCCTGGTACGGAATAATTATTACAATCCCTTAATATCAGTTCGTGGGAAGCACCCTGCACAGTGGAAACCAAAGTTTGCAACCAAATGTATTTATCGATCCGATGTGTACTGAGGAAGGAAGGTTGTGTGTGTGCTTTGTGTGTGTGTGTATGTGTGTGTTTGAGTCGTTTTAGCTCGTATTCACCATCATTGATATGCCTCTCTCACCCATTCCACACTCTTGTATGGGTTGACAAGAAGAGAGAGAGAGAGAGTCGTCGTCGCCGAACTGATCGTTCCTTTTCCTGGTGAGCCACTAGTACACAATCCTAGCCATGTTTTATTAAAACGACCCATCGCACACAGCCTCTAGCTTTCCATGGGGGAAGCTAAATATTAGCCAAAACCCTAGACCCTTTAGGCTTCACATGCACACACATACACACGCAGGTACAACTGTCTTCCTTGTCAGGTTGAGAAAAAGAAGAAGACAAGGGGAAAAACGATGGCTTTTTTCTTTTTCGACTCTTTCACATTATTTTCCAAATTTATTCAGTCTTAGAAAGTGCTTTTCAACCTCTGATTCTAATCTACATCGGGGATTTTTCCCATTTTTTTCGTCCCTGCATACACTCACATATAGACGCTGGAATGGATGTGTGTGTATGCGAGAGCAACAAGGAAAAATTCAACAAGTCTTTTGTTCCACTTCACGTCTTTATATACTTTTCCACATTGCTTAAAGATAGGGTACTATGCTGTTCCGTTTGTGTGTATGAGAGAATGAGTGTCTTTTTTATGTAGAAAATTAAAAACTACATTGTCATTGCCGCTGCTGAAATGGCAATTAAAATTGTGTGTAGGGAAATGAAAAGAAAACATTTGGCTGGGTCCTCACCTCCTCCGTTCGTGTGGAGAGTGGAAAGAATTTGAAGACGTCATCATCATCATCCGTCCATCCATCCCTCGGTTCAATATGAGAAAATGATTATGTGGAGCGTTGTGTGGGAATGAGCCCGAGTGATATTGTTTCAAGCGAAAGGAATTCGTGGTAAATTTAAAGGGGAAAACAAGCTGAAACTAATTCGCTTCGTGTCGGCACTGCCGTAGTACTACTCCTGCTCGCCCCCTTTTTAATTGAGAAAAGCCGGCTCTTTCCGCCTACTCATCCCGTTGCCAGCTAGAAATAATAATAATAATAATGACTTTCCCAGGCTGTCCCATCTTCCATGACCGATTCACTGGATTGTTCTATGGACCTACGTATGTGCCTACAGGGTTCATATGGTCATGTGGTTGACAATAGCGGGTGCTTGGAAGCATGGATGAGGATGTCGAAATTACGTAGCTATGAACACTTCAGGCCGTAGGCTGTCATGGCTTTGAAAGTCCGAGGAAACGTATTGTGTCTCAAAGTCAAGCTGAACAATGGGAAAAATGGCTTCAAGGAAATTCATTGCGAGTTTAATTCCTGGGAGATCATCATCTTTCTTGTCCTAAATGAAAGATGATTTCTTTTTGCAATTTTAGACATACCAACGTGCAAGTTCAACATGCAATGTTGATCCAGTAGTACGAACCCTACATGAGGAACAATGAGGAAAGATAACGCCTTAAGGAGAGAAAAACTGGCGGATGGGCAAGCTTGTACATAAGAAGTTAAACACAGCAGGGGCCTTGGCCACAAGTGTAAATTTTGGTCCAAACTCCACCCACTACTGCTTCTTCTCTCACTTTCTTTAACCAAAATATTCCATTTCCTTTGTATGTGTCTTCGTCTTGCTTCCTTCGCAACATTCCCTAATATCTCAAAGACGAAGGCTCCTCCCCGTGTTACTTTTTTTTCATTTTCATTTCTGTTTCGATCCTTTTTCTCGGGCAATGAAGGAGCAGCGGGAGCGGCAGAGAGTGAGGATTCTTTTACTACTAAACTTTTGACAATATTTTTTCCGCTCCGACTTTTCACAACCAAGGCTATGCTCCCTTTTCCTTGTTGACTTGATAAATGGACTTTGCACAAAAGACTTATGGTACTGCCGGCGTTTAGCACTTGTGCTACCACGATTAAAACTACACATGAAGAAAGATGGTCGAGATGGGTTCACACGTCTTATGCACACACTTGTACGTACATAGACGCATCCACGTGGACACACAAGCCGACGCCAGTTAGAAGAAGAGAGATGGAAAGAAGTAAACTTTCGTCCCCATGTCCTTCATATACGGATCTACATATGATGATCACTCCCATATAAAATCCGTTAGAGCAAGAGCAGGTTGCAATAATACTAATGGCCGGACACAGAATAGATTTAGTCTGAATCCGTCAAGATTTGAAAACTCGCCGGCAAATTAAATTACTTGCAACAAGATGAACATCTTTGGGGGTATGGTCATGTGTCCGTGGGAATTCAGGTCCTGAGGTACAATTGGTCCTCCCAGCATCCCTCAAAGATCTGGATTCGCATAGCTTTTTGTACGTCCGAGAAATTGTAATGTATAAAAGATACTTGGGACCCCAGAGGGAACTCGGGAAAGGCGCTAAATTATAAAGTCTTTCTTACATGATAAGAAATTGTTCTGTTTTTTCATCTCTGCACACACATACAATCTCCTGTGCTGTGGAAAAAAAAGTTGTATGTGTTGAGCTCGTATGACGAGTGAGTAGTTATAAGATCTCACTTTCTCTCACTCTTGAGTCGTCTTAGGATCCTCTAGCGCCCCTGCTATACTCTGCTCTACCGTATCTGTCTAAATAAGTAGGCACTTGGGAGATTTAATGGCCAGTCGCGGGTAGTCCATTCCATCAGAAAATATTATTTTAAGTGAAAGCTTGGGCGAGAGAGCACTTTAGTCAAGTCGAATTCATACTATTGGATACACGTTTGTATGTCCTCCTCCATCACTTATCAGCTATTTCCAACTCCCGGCTCATATTATGTTACGAAGGAGTAATGAAAACTGGACAAGAAAAGCTTTTAACATCCCTCCTAAAATTTTTCCTTGTTCAACCAGAAGACAGAGAGAAGGAGGTCCACTTATTACATTTTTTTTCAACCCACAAGTATCATCTTCCCTTCAGCAGTTTACAATTTATATCACATCCCGTCATCATCAGTCCCTTCCACAGGATTTGACATATATTTCACTGACGCTTAATATTTGTCTAATCCGCTCATATTCCAATTCCCGAAGCATCCCGTAGTTTTTGTGTCTCAGGCATTGTACCCATAAGTTGAGCAAGTTGAGAGAGTCCAAATTATGGTCTGACTGCTTCTAAATAATGAAACATTTAATGTTATAATTACAATTGATACTGCAATTAATGCTCGTAGGGTAGAAGGGGCTGAACCAACGACGTCATGAGAAAAGGCGCCTTCAAGGGTACAATTCTTTTTAATGACAGTCTGCATGAGTACGAGAGGTGATTTATGCACTAATCAAGTCGGATGCAGCTTGCTCAAGCTGAAGCCTACAAAAGCCACGAATAACTTGTGCCTTTCTCTCTCTCTCTTCATACCTCCTGATGCTAAGTATGATATGACTATGCTGATAAGTCTCCATGTGTCTGTTTTGTTGCTCCTCTGTCCCCAGGGAGAGAATTTATAGCGGTGTGACGAGGGTGGTATATACGAGTTGGTCGCTTTTTCCCAAGTCTTTTGTCGACAAATGACTTAACGTTGTTGAATGATTCCTCACTACTTGTGTCATATATACTCCTGGACTTATCATGGCTTTGGGAAACAAATGTGAAGCGTACTGATACTGAGGGCTTGTGGGCTCTGTAGCCCCAAGGCTGATGTAACTAGAGGATAGAGGAACGGCTGCCTGCCACGTGCAATGTAGTACCATCCGCTTTGCCTAAAGTCGCTCTACTTTTGATAACGTGTATGCGTGCGTGTGTATGCAGCAAGTAAAGGGACGAGTTTTTCCGAGATAGGCACACGCACCCCATCATGATTTTCAACCGCTTGTATACACCCTGAATGAATCAGTGGCATTGCACACAAACATGACTGCTCGAGTGTTTGGCTTGAGTCAAAGACGCGGGCCGTACACTATCGCTTCCACACAAGAATTTATTTCTGAAGATAAAACCATTCCAGTGGGAACTAATTAAGCTATGATTTCATCTCTGTCTCACATACATATAAATTCGTACTCACACGAACATTTTGTACCTTTACTGCTCAGAGTAAACAGTGTATTTACCCTCCATTACACGCGAGAAGCAAAGGCTCATGTCGGCGGCCTCGATGTTGCGGATTCAACCTTGATTCGTCGTCGTCATCTTCCAGCACACTCTGTCTATACAAATAAAGACACATACACAGACATACGAAAATACGCTTGACGTACACAAATATGTGAGGCGAAGACAAATGCATTTGTTTTGGAAAATTTTCTACGATCCTAACAACAGCAATAGTATTACTGCTGTTCCAATGACTAACGTCAACAGCCTCTATCAGGAAGGTTTGAGAAGCCTGAAGGGAACATGTTTGAGCATTACATACATTATGTACTGCGAGTCATACGAATGGAAGCCGGAAGGAGCATTTAGGGAGCGGAGACAGCGGGAATGAGTTACAATGGTCTCGTCTATCAGATCCAGTAGTGGATGGATGGCTGTGTACAACGCACTGTAATTATATCTCGGGAGTATAAAAACAACGACGTGACGTCATGCCAAAGCATAGTGTGAGATGAAGAAATGTTGAGGAGCAATAGATTTGAATTATGTCGGGAGCAAAGCGAGTGTCAACTCGGATATATTTCACGATATAATATAATAATTTTTCCAGTCATTTCTATATCTGGGAATGAGTGTGTACCAGCGTGTATGTGGTGATGTTGATGGGAAAGTTGAGAGCGGAGCTGGGGTTTGTAAAACCGTGACTTTACAGTTCGCTAGTTAGTTGAAGTGGGCTCTCATAGTGTGTGTGAAGTGTCTATGTGATACGCACACAAGCTGAAATAGATTTGAAGGGTTTCGGTACACATGCACACACACACATACACGAATGACCGTCCGTCCGCCAGGATATGGGAGCTACTGGTGGTGGTGATGATGCAGTAGGCTTCAAGAGTTGAATGTGAGTGAGCATGAGTGGTGCTGTAATAATCTGATTCCCTCGACATGGGAAAAATTCTCCCTTGTGGATAAATTTAAAAGAAAGAGGTCACATAGAATGATGATGATGACAAGGAGAGGGGGAAAGTGATTTTTGGAATGGTAATAAATATAAGTAGGTGGAGGGTCCGATGTTTTTTGTTGTTGTCAAATGAAGCAAGTAAAAGGGCTGGTGGTAATGGAAATGCGTGCCGTTGTTCGTGATAAAGATGATGATGCAATGGAGTCAAGTATGAGCCAAACTACTACTGCGAAGGAGCATGGCGAATTCATCCGTCTCAATCAAGTCACATGATTATGTACAGTGGGTACATGCAAGAGCAAGTGTACGTATGTTGCTGTGATGATAGCGGGATAAGTGCTGAATTGTTGAAACTCATGAAGGCACACGCAACTTTGATGGAGGAGAATGCGGTGGGAATGTTGTGGCACGTGCCAACTTTTCCTGATCTTTCCCGTTTGCTTTTCAAATCAAAGTCTGGATGTGTTTTCCACTCGGCTGAATATTAAACTCACTTGTGTGTATGTGTGTGTGTGTGTGTACTGCATGCATGCTACAGTGGCATGCACACACGATGATGTGTCTGTAGTTGTACAGAAGATATGCTCTGCTTTTTTCCTCTGTCTCCTTTTCCTCGTTCCCTGTCCTTCTAGCTGTCTCCACTGTCGAGCTCTTTTCCCTTTTTCCGGCAACCCTGACCACTTTTCTCATGCTTGTTGATGTTTTTCTTCCTGTCATCCTGCAATACATTGCACTTGTTATGCAATAACTATGGCTACTAGTACTGCTAATGTACGCACTCACATACACACAAGTTACATCAGTCAGTCGGCCGCTCAGCATGAACTTTCTACTTGACTGATTTTCCTTTTTGTCCTCACAAGTTAGTCCCACTCTGTGTACGTCATAATTATTATTCCCTCCGTTCTGTTGTTGTTTTGTTCGTCGTATAAGCATGATTTACAAGCTCAGCCTGGCCCATTCCTGCTGCTTACATAGTTCCTTGCTGACGACCACTAACCTCCTCTTCTCTCTCCATGCATATGCACACACACAGACAAGTTTACAAGTGAAAATCCATTTACCACACAACTCCGCAGTGAACTCGCTGCACCATAATTTACAATTAATTCTACTTAGCAGAAAACAGTCGATTTGAGCTTTCGAGCATGAAGTGTTATTACTATTTCTATTGTGAGCGTACCATGTACGTAATACACTACATAGGAATTCACTCACATATATTATTACAAGTAAGTGAACATAATAATAAATACGTTCAGGCGGAGCAAGTTTATTTTTAAGAAATAATGACCTGCGAAAAGTAGGTGGTCGCACAGACTTCTCTTTAGTTATATTCCTGTGACACGAACCTCTCCCCATAATGCTGACATCCGCGACGATAGTCACACACATACACCTGGTCATTATCTATAAAGAAACAAAGGTAAATGTAGTTCGCATTTCTTTAAAATTTACATTCTCCTTGGTCCTCACTACCTTCTGTCACGAAAGACAAGGTCAGAGATAGTATTGTCGCCCTCATTTCGCTCTTCCAGCCCGTACCGAAGCAATATCAGTACATTGTAGTCAAACACGACACTGTTGCATGTTTGATCCCGCTGTGTCCAGATTGCGCTGCTGCTAAGACTACCACTCCAGCAGAACTCCTGGTGTGTTCACATGGTCCAAATGGCTCATGAAACAATCATTACTAGCAACGGGAGTCAAGATGTACACATAAGCAATACATGTACGGAAAAATAGGAACAAGGGCAATAATAATTATTCTATTGTTTACTTGTCACAGGCACATACACTTTGCACAAGTTTCTGCTCATACTGAGTCAACATAGGGGGTACCTGTGAAGGGAATGGTGTAGCGATATGATGATAATAATGATTCCTGTAGCGCGGCGGTGGTGGAAGAAGAAAAATTATTGAGAAGCACTGACCAACCTGTAGACTAATTTATAACTTGACACGCTCTTTTGTTCTGTGATGAATTGTAACTGGACCAGGTAAAAGCCTTCTCTTTCTTCTTCATTTGGCCATTAGAGCCTTCCGGCCGCGTGCAGCAAGTTCCTTTTTTTTTCTTGCTTTCTCTTCCGACGTAATTCGTAATCACAATCATCATGTTGTTGCTGTTGATGATGATGACCGCCGTTTGCGGAGGAGGGATAAGATGATGATGATGACGGCGGACGTCGAGAAAAGGAAAACCTTTTCTCATTTTTTCGTTCTTCTTCTTCTCCTCCTGCTTTCCCTTCTCCTTCGTCTCTTCCACAGGAGAAATCGAACAAACGTTGTTCCAGTTAGCAACGAAAACTTGTAGACCGATACGTACACACACGAGGTAAGCTATAATAAAAAAAAAGAGTATGAAAGGAAACCGTGAAATGCTTTTTGGTTCTATTTATCAAACATTTTTCAGACATTTTTCCTTCTCTCGCTCATGCCACTGTTGAAAAATAATGTAGTAATGGAAGGGCTGGCGCAACACACACGCGTCTGCCAGTCTTCAAGGTGAGTGATTTGAAGGGGAGGAGAAGGACTGGGCTCCCTGGCAAAGAAACGGCGTAAAACAAGAATTAAATTACATATGGGAAATTAGAATCCATCTTTTACCTTGTACAAATTCACTTCAATAATACTTTTTATGGCGATTCGCATCGGTCAATAGCAATCTGGCCGAACACCGGCTGGTTGCCGGGACGTCCGTCGTACATTTTCCTGCTCTTTTTTTAATAATAAAGCTGACGATTGATTTCATCAATTCTTCCGCTGCCGTCGTCATCATCCTCAAAAATTCCTCATCGTCTCTCCTCTCGAAAAGAAAGGGAACAAGTTGGAAATGAGAATAATTTAATAGGCGGCCTTGGACAGGGCATTCCAAGTCAGAAAAATACGCACACAATCTACCATGTAATAAATAGCCAGCTGTTCTTAATCTAATCAGCACATATGAAGACGAATGGATAAAAAGTATTTGTAGGAAATGTGACCTTAAGCTAAAATATATTATCACGATTATTCTTTGCCAGATTCTTCAACTGTTTCCCTCACACCTTCAACAGCCCACTTTCATGGATGTACGTGCCATGCTTTTAAATCACATTCCTTAGTTCAGTGGCAGGGCTGTCCCACGGTCATCCAAACTAAAGACTTTTTAATTCTTCACATTTTTATGACTACGGCAAAAGAGACTTGTTTTTTATGTACTCCGGCAGCTATTTAAAATATTGGCAATAATGATGTTGAATTGAGATTAGAAAAAGCAAAAGACTGGCAGCAGGACGGCTGCTGGAGTTTCAACAGCACGCGTCGCCCCATCGATATGTACGTCAATGATGAGCGCGGTTCCCCTGCATTGTGTATACCTGCAGTAAGGCTCCCTTTATGTGCTCCTCCTGAATTTGCTTAGTGCAATAATAACAAGTAGGGATTTTATTTTAAGATTTATGTATTGCATGCTACTTTTTTTATATTTCTTTCTTTCTCTTCTCCTTTGTTTTACATGCCATGCATGAGTCCATTTGCAGCATGGATATTAAAAATGTGAGGACAGCGAGAGAGAGAAAGAGTTATAAAAATTAATTTGAATAGTTTACGAGCTGGCCAAAAGACATAAAATCTATGTTAGGGAATTACATTGAGATAATCCTGTACGGCAGAGTGTAAATTCAAAGTGCAAAGAGAGAGAGAGAGATTCAAATTTATTGGATCTGATAAAGTATGCGTTGGAGAGAGAAAAAGTTAAGACATTTTGTTGGACCAAAGCTGCCATTATACCAAGCCTATGTCCTTATAACCCCCTGGAGCTGTTACACTTTACACCCTGTGAAAATACCCGGGATGTGTACATGTGGATTTTTTTTCCTGGATCTATGTCCTTGGCTGTAGGACACATGTAACTATTGTAATCATAACTTGCTCATTTTTTCCAATTCTTACTCAGTTACTCCGACTTGATAAATAATTTGACTTGGGATGTGAGTTGAAGTGTTATTTATTGCAGCTCTGCGTCTGCCTAATGTGTGTCTACGTGACCTATGTGTGTCTATGTTCATGTATAACTAGAATATGGCTATGAAACTGTGTGCAAAATATAGTCTCCTTTATTGAACAAATCACAAAGTTTTTTTCCACTGCAGTAGTGGTCCTTTTTAACGGTGGATTAAAAGCCAAAAGCATGGGATTCTTTGCACTTCTTTTTTGTCACATTTTTAAACCAGAGGAAATTACACTTGAGTATGTGTGTGTGTGTGTGTGTGTGTGTATGTGTGTGTGTGTGTGTGTGTGTGTATGTGTGTGATATGACTAAAGTCTTATACAAGAAGCAATAGGCTGATATGGCGGATTGCATGCTCTAAGATCCTTTTCTCTGTCTAATCGCATTAGCACCATAATAATAAACCGCCGGGACCTGCAAAACTCATTCATAACTGCAAACCCTGTTCACACTTGGTTACCACATATACATAGGTACCTGCAAGTCCTCAAGAAATAAAGGCTTATATGTTGCTTGCATGTAGCCCTAATTCTACTGCTGCAGTGCGTGATATGTATACTTGGAGATGAAAGTTGTAATTTTATTACAGTCAAGGTAGAGCCAACCGTGATCCTGTTGTGACTTTCATCTTGCCCTAGTCTTAGGTCATTTGGACTCTCCCCTTGTCCACCATTCAAGCGGACAGGTAATAATTATACGGTGTTTATACACTCAGCTAATACATTTTCTTTTAATTTTTACATGACAAGGAAATTATACTAATTAGACGGTGGTAGTGTTGTTCGACTTGATTATGTCGGACATCAAATGACAAATGTCATGGCGCGTGCTGCAGTCCGTGTGTAACATGTAACCAAGGGAATTATACTTCCATTAGAGCGTTACTGGAAATTAGTACATTCTAGTAGGAACAGTGGCATGATGTAAATGGGAATTATTCTGGCGACCCAATCTACTCATCCAGTTCCTTGTTGGCTTCCTCATCATTTTAAGTAGTAGATATGCATGCAGCTATGAGGATTTAATTGCCCTAATGTGCATTTTTAGTCCAATTGAATTACACTACCGCTTTCTATTATTACTTAACCTGCCTGCTTAACCTGACCCAGCTTAAAAATTAAGGGGGAAAACGAGAGAGCGAGTGACTGAACGTGTGCAGGCTTTTTCCAGACCTAACACTGCTGCTCTGTTGCTTTGTAATGATTCCCTTTCATGATATAAGGGCTCATGGGGTATACATGATTGTTTGAACTACCAAATCAACATCTGCTCTGGGGACCAAGTTGAACTTATACTGGATTTTTCAGCAGAAGGATTTGGTTACAAAACACCTGCACAAGTTAACCTTCTTATCGGACGTGTACTGTACCTATGAGTGTGTCGAAACTTGAACTTATATTTTTTTCTGAGGATGGATATTTGTGTACATTCATCATACTGTTCAAGTACCAGCTGATCAGTTGACCTGACTCACCATCCTACCATGAACCTCTATTTACTCTTGTGTATATCATACACACCGGAAAATATTATTTTTGGCTTGATATTATTCCTATATTTCACATCCTAAGCATCTGCATCCGCACTGAATAGCCTCACAGTGAACTCCCAGGTTCATAATCCACAGCAGTGGCATGTGCGTGTAGGGGGACCCTCACATTGTGCTAAATTCTCATACCTTTTTTCCACATGCACAGAGCAACAAGAGGAGCCGAGCAAGCTGTTGCATTCCGAGTTATTGTAACAATAATCCCGTCCCTTCTCTCTTGATTTTTTCACCCGTTCACTCAAATACACACAGACACACACACAAATGCACATATGTTCCCATCCAAGCTCATCCCATGAACTATCCTCCTGTTGTCTCATCTTAATTTCCGCTCTATTATTTAATCGTTAAAGCATATGCTCACTCTACCCACACGATTTTATGTCCCATAACGTTCTCTCTATTTTTTCTTTCACTGTCGATATGTTCTCAATTGAGCACTGTGGGAAAGACTTTTTTCCATCGCAACGCATTAAAATATACTCCACATATCGTCCCTCCTCCTACTCAGGTAGACACGTAAGGGAATGATCAATTGAATTTTTTACCTCCAATCGAAATCGTGTGGGTCATGGAAAAGGAAGTATTTAGCTTCCTTTAATGACGCTGGATGAAGGCTTACAAGACTCATGACAGAGCAGAGTGGCCGGAAAAAATCCCCAAGTTGATATGTAAAAACGTAGCGAAGTGGATATGTATGTGTGTGTGTGTGTGAACACAGTGCCATTAGACTTGATGACTATGTTTTGCACAAGCGGCCAAAGGATATTATTAGGTGCACTGGCGGAGAGACTTGTGGGGAGTGGAGACAGACACATGCATGCAAGTTAGAATGGGTTTGACAGGGCACGATTGTGAGTGATCAATTGGTGGTCTGAAAGAAGCCAGCGCTTCTGCTACTTTTCTAAACGACTTGAGACAGACAGCTCGCTGGAAGCCACATAGGGACAGAGTGAAATGACAAAAGATGTAGTGAAAATTGTATGAAAATTATCAATTTATTCTCCATTCTTACCATACAGGCACACACTTCTTGGCAATTATGCATGCCTCGTCGTCGTCGCCCCCTCTCTCTCTCTTTCTTACCCAGATGACAAAAAAATTGGTCAAAGAAAATAAAAAAAGATAAAAGAAGATAAAGTGCTGAAGTTGCCATAAGACAGGAAGACTAAGCATTATGGCAGCACTTGTTCTGAGAGAGACAACCAGCTGAAATTTGCCAAGGAATTTCTCTTGCTGCCGCCACCGCAGTAATCGTCACAAAGGCTTCCCACCACTAGCCATGTTCTTCCTGAGAGAAGGAAATCAATGTGGCCTTCCTAAATGAACAAAAGGGGAATCTAACGCAGACGTTGACTATTTTTGAAATCGCATCTGCTAGTTGAGAGGGAACCGGTGTTTTTAGGAGAATATTTTTGGATATAATAAGTTAGTGTAGGGTCACGTTTGGTCAAGGACAGACGACACCGTACAGAAGATTAGACAGTGATTTCTGTTGGGTAGGCAGGCATGCAGGCGTGTGTGTGTGTTGTTTTATTTATGCATGGCCTGCCGCAGTTCATGTCAAAGAATAAACAAGGGACATCTGTACATGTTTCTTCTATTGGGAGACAAGCGCGCGTCCATAAGGAAACTATAGGATGACATTACTTTGGATCCTACACCATTTGTTAAACTACATTAGTATGCAGAGATTGTACCATTGCTCCCTATAAGTTCCGCCAGTCCCCCTGCGTATGTTGATAGGTGTGCGCTGGTGTTGTTGCCCGTGTACTTACATATGTAACGTTCCCTGTCACTAACATTTAAAACCAACAAGAACATGCTCACGTTCATCACTGGTCAAGTCAGCCTTTTGCGTCCACACACGAATACCTCCAATTCATATCTCTCTCCCGTTAGAAAAATTGAAAAACAAACCCTTGGATTATTCATTGAAAACTCCTGTACCCTTCCTTGTCGTTTATAAATTTAAATACGAGCTAAATTATCAAGCTCAAACTGAAAGCCCGGTTTACCCGCCTCCTCCATGTTCGGCACAATCCCCACTGCACTGTAACAAATTCGGCTGCGGATTAAAAATTCAACAGTTCATGACACGAAATAAAAAGTGAAACCAGGTGGATGGAGCTTGACGAGTTCGCCTTACAAAGGTCCCGGAAGCCTTACATGCATAAGTACTATATGATAACGCATGTAGGCTCCTACCTACCTACAAGATTGCCACACTTGACCTTTTCAACCAACCTATACTGCCATGCTGGACAAAGTGACACTGATGGCCAAACAATAATCATTATCATGATGACTACTGGTCAGTTCATTTCATCCCATGACAATATAATATTCCCGCATTCATGTTCGTTTCTTGATAGGTAAATTTGTGTATGTCATTTGGATTTAAATTTAACCATTTAGTAAGGCCGAATGTTTGATTAAACAATCATAGGCAACAGGCCGCGTGTATTTGGGGATATGTGCTACACACTTTGTGACCTATGATGGCTACAAAAGCAGGTGCACTGTATTTTTTCCTATATTAAAAGCCTATTGTATGAGTAGACGAGCATAAAGGGACATGGCTCGCGTGGGCAGGATTTTTTCCTTTGCGGATTTTTACCTAAAAAAAACTTGCTGCAGGAAGCAAAAGAGAGGGATGTATGGGTGCCTGAGTCTACAAGGAAAAGCATACAAACACACAGATACAAACACACACACCTTTACACTCTACCATCCGCAGAGGACTCGAGGGATTAAATAGTAGAATAAATAGGATAGGAGCTATATTAGCTCGGCTCAAAGCTGTAGCACCTGACACTTGCCTTCAATGGCTCTCTTAGGAATACCCCACTACACACTCTCCTATTCATTGAAAAAAAGGTTTCTCATTTCCACACATACACACACATTACACACGCACACTCATAAGTAAACCCTGCGTCTCTTGTTCCACATCGGGAGCACACGCCACACTCTGTCCCACCTCAGTAAACACACGCATAGGAGATTCCCACGTGCATTTAAAATCCGGCTGGTTATGAGTGTGTGGTCAAAAGCTACACCCATATTCCCTCGTTGACATATAATAGGGAAAGCCTATGTGTGAGTGTGGATTGAAGGTGTCCTCAATGGTAAATAAAAGCATGTACATACGCTTATCGCCTAGTTGCAGTGTATGGATCTGTGATAATAATGCGGAAGCAAGTTTTACGGGAATAAACATGTGTCGGTGTATATGCAACAGGCCGTAAGAGACACTACTCTCCCCGCACTTTTTCTCTCTTTCTACGTTCTACTCCCTTTTGAACATTTGAATTTCTTTTATTAAAAAGTAAAATGTAATGTGCACCCCGTGAAACATTTTGTTTGTAGTGCCGTTCTGGTTCATGCATTCATCTGAATTGAGCCTTTGTGCTGGTGCGGTGGGCCAACGTCGTATGCATACGACAATGTAACACGGGATGAATTATAGATGGAAAGGTGACGGGTAAAAGTCCTTTACATTTTTTCTCCTTACAAAAACGTGCGCATATGCACACAACAGCCGTCTTGCTCTACAGTAGGGCAGCAAGAAGACATTAACAGTGAGAGACTTTGGGGAAATTCCCACAATTAATCCCCCGAAAATGTCATGCCATCCCATTGCCCCGCACGGAGGCTAGAAGCACACGAATATGCCATCAGTATCAACAGTAGTCATCGGACAATAATAATTCCCCCGAATCATTCCCCGCACAGTAATCAACCTGTCCGACAGTTTAAGTGTGACATTGATGAGCGGATTCCACATAAATACACTCACTCCCATGTCTTTCTTCCCGCACACAACTAAACCTGTGGAGAAGCAATCATGTTACTTCTATGGAGTGCATAGGCAAGTAGAATACTGTGGAACGACGGATGACTGTCTCTCCATCGTCCACTAATATTCGCCCGCGTCCATCGGCTATTTTCACCGATAGGGATAAATTATAGGCAATTATTTGATTAAGATCTCCCAATAGCTTTCCATTTCCACTACTGTCTGTCCATTCCTTTAAGTATCAACTCGAATTGAGAAGGGGGAGCAGAATGAGTCGAAGAGGAAAACCAAGAAGGAATCACCACCGGAGAAGTCAGCTTACCTGGGAAAATTCCCCCAACAACCATCTAATCTTTAGGCGGAAGAATGAGAGCATAAATGGCTCTTCACTATTTCCTCTAACTCTCTCTCTCACTATCTGGCACACGGCAAAGAATTCTCCTCTCCGCCAGCTAAAAACTTAATGAGACTGAGGAAAAGTTTGAGAAGGAGAGAGAAAATTACTCCGCAAGGTTAAGCATGTGTTGATCATAGCATAAACAAGAGCACACAAGTGGTCTGATCTATCGTAATACTTGTCTTATAAGCGATTAAGCCTATTTTTCCTTATAGATACAATGAGGAGCGCTGTGTGTTTTCTTGGATGCGTCTATAGACATGATATGCCTACGTATGGATGCGATATGCCAGCGGGTGTGTGTGAGCTTGTCCGCGTTTGGGTGTATATTTGTGGGTTTCTGTGTGTGCTGGAGTTAGTATGCGAGTTTCACCGTGTTTGTACGAGCTCCTACTCACATTTACGCACATTAGCATGAGGATTTTGAAGGAAGTTGGGGAGGCGGTTGTAATGTGGTGAGATTTGACCAGGCTTAAGCACCCTCTCTCTCCTTCCCTTCCAGCAACTTTCCTAATTTCCCAAACATCCTTCGTTAGAATGTGCAATGTGAAAAGTTGGGAGCTATAAACAAGGGATTGATAAGAGAAAGAGCTTATTATTAACCCATTCCGTTCGATTTAATTCGTTCAGGTATCTGTGCTCCAGCTTTTCTAACACAGTGCCTGCTCTTATGTGATACGTACATGCTAATGCATTTACCCTTACATTTGTGTGAGTTTGTTCCTCTATCCCTGGCAGGTTGTCGTCGGTCCTCGTCGTCACCTGTCGTTACCAAAGAGAATGCCCTTTCCAAAAAGGGAAGACGAAGAAGTGAAGAAGAGAAAAAGGAGCGACAGACACGCAAAGGAAGCTCATGTCGGCCTAGCAACAGCACGTGACTAGCCTCAGCGCTCCCATACAGCCAATTTTTCTACAGCTTAAAATTAAACCATAAAGGATCATTAGTCTAAGATGGACTTAAGTGGTGTGCACAAGTATAAGTGTAAGAATAAATTATGCAGAGTGGGAATTGTATGGTAAGCCGGCTTGATGATGATGATGGCCATCAGGGTGATGATGATGCGCCGATAATAAGCAGTCATTTAATTCCCTGTCGATATACCAATTTGAAAGCTCGCCGGGGAATACAGGTGATAAGTGTTTTTACTCTCCTCTCACTCGCTTTCCTCTCATACAAACACACACACATGAAAACTTGAGCGCTCTTTTAATTGTCTACGCGACGATAATAATAATTTTTTCTGTCACACAAACACGGACTGTCCTGCGATGTCAGAGTGATGCGTCCCCTAATGGCTGCCCTTTGCAAATGGCACATCAAAAGTCTCCCTTCCTTTCGTTCTCCGCACACAGACACACAAACAAACTTAATGAAATTGAGACGTTTCAAAGGGATAGAGTCAGCGAAGAAGGAGAAGTCAGCGTCAAAATGACCCATTATATCCTTCACAAGCACCGCCACACACAGTCCTCTGCTTTCCCTTTCTCGCTTCAAAATGAACTGCACACAAGGGAGCTGAGAAGAAGCAAGTGGTGGTAGGAGCAGCGGTGGAAAAAACATCTCATTAAGACTTTAAATAACAACTCTCCTTTTTAATTAATGAAAATTCAAGTTGAAAAGCTCCATTGCTATTGTGTTGGCAGAGAAAAGAGGCTGAGAGCAGGAAGGTGTCCCACAGCGTCTCATCATTCTTAAGTCTTGTTTTCAATGGCCTACAACCAGCCGAGCATTTACTCCAGTCAAGATGGTCATTTTCTTTTAATTACCTTAATTTCCACTGATACTCCCCTCCATCCTTTTGACTGTCTTTCTACTAGACTGGAATGAATCCGGACATTATTTTTCTCAATATGGGCACTCATTGGACTGTGTCTGTATGTTTTTGCTAAGGAAAACAGAGACGTATGTAATTAGATTGAGTGGAGTGTGAAGTGGGAAACAGTGATGTAGGTAATCAGCTAGCGCTTGAGATATCCACCTTCTTCCTCCTTCTCTCACTCCACTAATGCTGATGACGGCTGGATTTTATTTCTCCACTGACGTGACTCCTTCGCCCTCTCATTCATTCTCCCTTCGACTAAAAAACTATCTGGATGCATGCAACAAAAAGGATTCTAATGGGAGGATAAAATGAATACGAAGCCTGTCAAGTTACATAGTAGTATATATGCCAATGAATGAAATCTTGAAGAATAATACAAAGACAGAGAGAAACAAAAGGGACATATTGCATAACGGATCCCGCAAGCTTCACATGCCTTCAGACTATTCGAGGGCAACAGGGTATTAAATACATTGGTGGACAGTGTAAAAAGAAAGAGAGTTGGAGCTACAAGAAAGTGTGTGTGCATGTGTTGATGTTGAAAAAATTCGGGATGCGGGTCTTCTCTTGTCAAAGCCTTTGGATAACAGAACGTACATAATGTAAATACCTTATGTAATGTAAGGGAAAAGTAAGGGAGGGAGGGAGAAAAAGTAAAAGACGATAGAGAAGAGTGAGAGAGAGAAAGAAAATAGGTCTAAAGATGGGAGCGGGAATGGGAGTAATGAGAGATGAGACGGGTGATGGGAAGGCTTTTCCGGGACAGCTCTATATGGCACTGTTGCTGCTCCTCCGCGTATATATGAGGGACAAGATTGAATCGCTAGACTTGCACCAACTCTCCTACTGTACTACCATCACCACCACCATTACTCCGGCCACCGTTCCTCAAATGTCTACTGTACACAGCTGACTATGTGTACAGACACACACGTTTTACAGCTTATAGTCGAGAGAGAGCGAAGAGATGCGAGAGTTTATCCTCTAGTTTTCTTGGTGCGGGACTAAAACTTGTGTGCATGTGTGCAGACAAATGGTCTACTACATGTTGTTTTTAACGTGGAAGTTATATGGAGGAGAGTTTCTCTGTGTATTGTTATAGAGAGAGAGCGAATGGATATAGGGGTAAATTTAGAGGAACTTGAAGGGCTCCTTTCTCAATCGATGGTTCCAGTGCGCGCGCAAATACATGCACCCAAAGCCCATTCCCCAAACCTCTCGGTCGGACTACCTTGTGCATTTGGAAAAGGCTGTAGGAGCCAGCCAGCTAGACACTCTTTCCCACTCTCCCTTCTGGAGGCAGGAGGAGCAGTAGATTTAGTGTACTATACACACAAGACCGTGTTCCAGTCGCTTATAAAAGCCAGGGGAGACACCAACTGGACTCTTACTCCTCCAGCTACCACCAGCAGGTCCGCTGTAGTAGCAGCAGATCAAGAACCTTCAGCTGTTAAACCAACACGTCTTCACAGGGCAGTTGTACAGGAACATGGTAGATCATTCCACGGCTGTACTGGGGACAACATCTCCCTTCAAAGCGGCTTCTTCTGCTGGAGTCAGCAGCAGCGCTCAAGATCAAAACATCAAGTCCCGCCACAACAGTGAACAACACAAGGAGTAACCAGTTGCACACACACCCACACACAATCGCAATTCAACGTGAAAGTCAAATATCCAGTGTGTGTGAATGTGTGCGTGCACGTGTGTGGATCTTAGTGGGATGTGACCAACTCTCCCTCGCCTGGTGACTGGAAAAGTGTCCGTCAAAGTGCCGTTTATTTATACTAATAATTTTCCTACGTAAATTTCTCAAGTCCAGTAACCTTTTGAATTTACTCTGGAGACCATCTGTCCAGGAAGAGAAGCAATAACTAGTCGTGTTAGAATAGAAAGACGTGTATATTTTATGCTATGATTAAACCCAATACGGCCGAATTGACTCTTGCATACAAGACGGAAGGTAGACGAAGTAAGCGTGGAAAGTTTTTCGTTCCGGGATAAGAAAGAGAAGAAGAAAAGGAGCGGAAGGGAGAAGAAGAGGACGAAAACGAAGCAATAAATAGAGAATAGAAAAGACGTCAAGTGTCCCAAGAGCAATAAGATAAGAATGCCTCGTTGTTTCATGGCCAAGAAGTGGAAGAGTTTGGCTTACGAGAAAGACAAACAACAAGTCCTTTCTCATCAGTTCTCTTCCTCCTCCATCTCCAACACTTCAGGTACAAATGCACTCGTCATTGGTAGCAATAAAAGTACAAGTACGACAACGACAACGACGACGGCAGCCATCAACAGCCTTTCCTATTTGACTGCGGCAGCCTCTCTAACATCCCTATTTAGTCCGACCTCATCATTATCCAACAGCAGCAGCAACCATACCACCAGTCAAACTCCAGACGCCAGTCTCATCAATGTCAGCCATCATAGAAATAATAACCATAGCAATAATCCCAGTCACATCCATACAATTATTACATCCGTATCTGGCCATAATCATGGTCACTCCGCCTCCTCAGACAACAACGACCGTAACAACAACGAGTGTCACAACTTAGTCAGTCATAACAATAGTCATAACGGAAGTAGTGGGAATAGGCGAAGCAATGGCAATAGTTGTAGTAATAATAATGCAAATTCAACAACCTCATCCTCGTCTGGAGGAGGAACGTCGGCTTCATCCTCAACAACAACGACGCAGGCCAGCAGCCAACCGGATGGTCCGTCTGCCAAATTACCCAAGATAAGTGTGGAGCCGATGATGGTTATCGGGAAGCAGGTTACAACTGGTCATGCAACTAGTCAGCACCATCCACATCACAATGGCAGTAACCCATGGGGTCCATCTAGTCCAACCGAAGGAGCCACAGCACCATCACCACCACCATCCTGGCTACCCGCACCAACTGCCGGCAAAGTCACCGTTCTTTTCAATGGTAAGTCCATTTGACACATACGATTGAGCCTTTAATTATCCTTTATATCTCTCCCTATACGTATGTACAATATACTTGTATTATTCGGAGCAAACCAATGGCCCTAATCAATCGGGTCACATTAAACGCTCGCATGGCATTGCGGGGAGTGAAGATTCCTTTGAAACTGGATCTCCCTTCCGATGGAATTTAACCTGATGAATCAGCGCTTTAGATCTATCAGCTCTTTCATAACAGCTTGATTCATTTTTCCCTCATCATCCACTAACGTCCTTGCTTTGTCTTACCCTTTGCTTTTACCAATTAGCATGCCATTTAGGGCATACACACAACACTCTTCACTCACTCACTCAAACACGCGCACTCCCTCTCTTATGACATTACATGAGAAGAGTTTAAACCCTCCTGTGCATACCTACACCAAACACAGACTGTGCAAATAATATAGCAATCCTTATAGTCGACCATGTATACTTATGCTCTCACATTATCAATATCTACTACATACACAGAATGTAGTGGTAGGAGTAGCGAGAGAATAGGAAATGGTAATGGCTGATAGTTACTGGGAAATCAAACTGACTTTCATTACTCTGATTAAAACCACTAGGCGCTTTCTCCACGTACCGCAAACAAATCATTGGGCTATTCCTCTCTCTCTCACTCGCTCCTATTCCCTTCTCTCTCTCTCACCAGCAGATCAAAGAAAGGCCCATTAGTTGTGTTATTTTCCTTGCACAAACTAATTGCCTTCCTATGGCTTTCCCTCTGTCATCTTTCCATTCTGTGGACGGAATAGATAATGACTCTCACAGTCTCTCTCTCTCTTCACACATATGTACGAACATGTCCTGAGAGATTCCCTGCCAACTGCCAAGAAGGGGAATTTGTAGATACTATAGTGGCTGCCAAATACCATTGTATTATATGCAGACATAAAGAGAATGAGAGAAGCGTTTAACCCATTGGAAATAGAAGAAATAATGGTAAACTAGAAGAAAGTCAAAGAGAGAGATTTTGACGCCCATTTCCTAACTCCATCTTTACGCCAGTAAATTTCTCCCTATTTTTTCCCCTTGACTATGTTGAGTATAGTGTGTGTGTGTGTGTGTGTGTGCTTTCCTCTCCATAAGGTAACTCCGTCTTTCATTATTTCCTTTGAGTTATTTCTTGGCACTACTTGATAATATTTTTTGTAGCAAGCCTGTGGCTAAGAAAAATCTCTCCACTTTCTCTCTCCTTTTCCTACTCATACTGCAGTAGTACTTGGGAATATGTAGCTGGCGGGCAAGAGGTCTCTCATACATACACATACAGAAACATACAGGCAGAATGAGCAGGATTTTACAGCAGCTATTCCTATATATACATACATACATATACATATAAATATATATATAGCTCAAATTCACATGAATATATAAAAAGAAATCCCTGCTAATGCAGTAAAGCCTTGGGTAAACATCTTATAGGCATTCAGACAGCCTTAATGTATACAGGAGCTAGTGGTGTATAAAGTCTTTTATATGTAAATACAGTCTGGCTTGGCACGAGGAGCGTTATTAATACATAGACTTTTGGGTGGAAAATTAATACGGTGTCAAGAGAAGGGATGAAGGGAGCCTTAGAGAATGTGACTTGTGCCGTGATTTTGCAAAATTTCCCGCCCTTTTCTATCTCACTCTCTCTCTCTCTCTTGGTGAACATAAAAGAACTCATTGTATGGCTCTTTAGATATAATGTGATTTTGATAGAAAAAAAAAAATTGGGATTTTTTTCATTTGTTAGGGTACCTGCAAGAATATCCCTCAGTCCAGTCCGGAGTATGTGCCTCTCCCGTGTCCACGGCTGAGGAGTCAAACGTGACGAATATGGACTCAAATCCAACCTCTGTAATTAGGAGCCTTTCACATTCCTCCAGATTCGGATGTCTGCCACCGCCGAAGAAGCGGGATTTGTATCGACCCTACTCCCTGCCCGAGTCCATTGTGGCTGTTCAACAGGAAAAATTGCGGCTGCAAACAGTCTGCTCCTCCTTATTTGAGCGGAAACCGGAGGATCTGACCACAGCACATGCCATACTAGACTTGAGTACATCTTCACCCTTCTTGCCTAACAGTAGCAATACGAATAGCTGCATCAGTAACAACAGTACCACGTCAAACGGGCCTGACAGTCAGACATGCTCGAGTAAAAACAGTGGTGATACATCAAGTATAGCAACGGTGGCGTCGGAAGAGCCATTATTGTCTTCAAATGGTGACAACAACCGGAACGGAAGTGCTGGCAATAAGAAAAGTCAAGAGTACACTTGCGTCCCAGCCGCCAATAATAATAATCATCATCAGTCACTTCAACAGCAACAGCCATTGGCCACATTAAATACAAACTTGACCAATGTTCGAGATGTTGGACAACATAACTCGGGAAAAGAGATTCAAGCAACAAATGTCTCAGGGTCTAACAGCAGTAGCAGCAGCAGCAACAACAACAATAGTCAAACCAACTCGTCTGCTGGAGCCACCATCATGAACCATAATAACAATAGTAATGGGAGCTCAGGGAAGACGATTGCCTACACTTATGAAGCATTCTTTGTCAGTGATGGACGTTCAAAGAAGAAGTCAGCTGCAGGCTCGTTGTCCTCACCCAAGGAGAATTTATCCTCGGACGTGGGGGGAGTGATCGGTGATCGTTATTCCGGTGACTCGGACTCGGATAGTTGTGCGACAACGACAGAGAGCGGCGGCGGCGGGAGCTGTTCCAAAACTCGCTACACTTGCTCCGAATGTGGCAAACACTACGCCACCTCATCAAATTTATCGCGCCACAAACAAACCCATCGCAGCCTTGATTCACAGTCGGCAAAACGCTGTCCAACGTGTGGGAAGGCCTACGTGAGCATGCCTGCCTTGGCCATGCATATCCTCACCCATAATTTACACCATAAGTGTGATGTGTGTGGAAAGGCCTTCTCCCGGCCCTGGCTGCTTCAGGGACACATGAGATCCCACACCGGAGAGAAACCCTACGGTTGTGCTCACTGCGGTAAAGCCTTTGCAGATCGGTCCAATCTACGTGCCCACATGCAGACGCACTCCTCCGCCAAAAACTACACTTGCAAACGCTGCAATAAATCCTTCGCCCTCAAGTCCTACTTGAATAAGCACTATGACTCGGCCTGCTTCAAAGATTCTCCATCACCTTCAGATGCAGACAACACGAATTCTTCCACTGGTTCCTTTGACCAAATCCAACATCATCATCACCATGGCCATTCTGACAACAACTCTTCATCCTCCTCCTCCACTGCCTCCAATTTCTCCCCCATTCTCTCACCATCATCCGCCTCTCCTTCATCAGCCGCTGGAGCAACAGCCTTGTCCACTCCGACCTCAGTTCCATCAGTAGAAGTAATTGTGGAAGTAACAACAAGTTGAAAAATCGAAACTATCGATTACAACAGCAATAACAACAGTTTCACTTCTATACAGCAGCAACAACATCACTTCTACACACATCCTCGTACAAGAAAGAGTAGACACGATCACAACCGCCGCAGTCCCACTCATAATAATAGCTAGAAAAAATCCTGCATTTCTTTCTCGCTCACACACACTCCTTCTTTCCCCCTTCGTTTTAACATACACAACCAAAGCCACACATGTACACACATGTGTACACTCGGAGAAAAGCCATTTTTCTTCCATTGGTAAAAACAAGAGAAACTGACTCAGAACATGGCTCATTCATTGCTAACAGCAACAATAGAACAAACACGGCAGTAGGACCAACAGGGCGAAAAACCACACATACACACACAAATGGAGAGACGAAGAAGAAAATACAAATAGCTACGAGAAAACCGATTCCTTGACATGATTAAGCATCTCTCTCTCTCCGTCGTCTGCACGCCAGCCTATAGAAGAGAAAAAGACGAGAAGAAATCGGGGCGGTCGGAAAAACGTCTCCATTTTCTTCTCGTCAGCTTTGGCCGTACGACGAACTGAATGGTCCTATTGTTTCTTCATCATGATCCATGCAACCCGGGAATCATCCCCCTGATGTTTCGTGCTGCTGCTTTATGGAAAACCAAACGGATGCGAGCCTTGAGGGATATAAGATTGAGAACCGGGAAATTACATGCATTCAAGGTGAGTTAGCTTTTTTTTTTATTCCCACCACTTTAACATTAACGTGGAAGGACCACCCTGAAGCAGTTGGCTAAAGTTGGGACTAAAATAACAGTCAGCCCGACTATAAATTACTGGTCATGGAGAAAAATAACGGAGTAACAGGTCGGTGGAACGTGACGGGGGACAAAGGCTAATTTCATAGTATCAACATTGGGAAATCATAGTGATGTCACCAGGGCGGGTCCCCATGTTTCTTTAAACTTGTCCACACATTCTGACACGACTGTGTCTGTTATTCTCTGCTATAGTTTCTATTATGATTGCTATTTCCAGCCGAGTCATTAATTATTCAGTGTGTGTACAGTATACTAGAGGAGTGACAGTTAATTTCATACTGATATTACGGCTGTTTGATCAAAGGGGATTTTCCCCCCATCATTTGTTAATGTGAGACAAGGTGGGTTTTGAAGAATGTCCTCTGTCTGTGATGAATTCCGTGCACGGCGGCCTTTGACTTACACCTGCAAATCTTTTTTTCAATGAGAAAACTTTTTGCTTTTGATCTGGAATTCATGAATCTTATCTAGCTCATATTGAAACTTAGTTTGTGACTTTATAGGCCACACGAGGAACCACAGTAGAGTGTGATAATAATTTTTGTATGCACGACAACTTTCCCCCGTAGAGGTATTATTGTATTATGGAGAATGGAGTCAGAGGTATCGTACCAGTATAGTATAGTTGCAAAGGGACTGAGATAGTAATTCCTATGGCTTCTTGACTGCAGTTGGAGAACAAATGTTAGTATTGCTAGATTTGGCTTGCTTTTTGGAACGGAGCGAGAGAGTATCATTTAGTAGGAGGAACGGGACTTTATGTTGCGCCAGCAGAGTCAGTTCTATAGAAATAGGAGGATTTTATGTGGAACAGCCCGGGTAGACTGTTGCACACACGCACCCTTTTCTCCTCATATACATTCCTTTATCACGGCCATTATCTGGGAAAGTGGAAGAAAAACTTTACCCTTTGAATCCTGGAATATCAAGTAATGAATCTATCCCTATCCTCTTATCTTTGGAAATGGAGCCGACCGAATTTTTATGTTCCCTTCCTCTCTCTCTTCATCCCACAGTTTCTCAAAGTTAGGTGGGAAAATCAGAGCGGACAAAAAAGGGAGTAGTATACAGTGAACTCATTCTTATATTCATTCACGTGTAGAAGGAAGAAAATGAATGGCAGGCTCAACAGTTAAGGGTACTTCTTCCCCTTCTAATATGCTCGTATTAGTGCTTGGATTATCAAGCCCTGCCCACAAAAGACAAGGAGAAGAAGAACGCTTCGCTCAGATTTTAAGACGATGAGGGGCATAAGAAGGCACCACCCACTCAAACCCTTTGGTTACATAAATTGAGTCGTACACTTTGAGCTCTTTTAGGTACTAAAATTTGTAATATATTTGTGTGCTAGTTGGAATGTACCAACCTTCCCTGGACCTCCCCATTGAGTACAGAGTAACATGGAGAATACAATGTGTATATTTGTGTGTGTGCATTAATAATCAATCAACCTGTATAGTGACTTTATGACTTGAGCTTTTGTTAAGCACTTTTTATTTGATCATATCGGCCGTGGTAACAATATTTTCATTACACACTCACTCATGGCTCTCTCTATTCAATCCCCTACAGCCCGAGTTAACGAGATATTGGTGACGCAGATTGACTTGATTAATACTCTTGCTCTTGCACACACGATCATAGTCAACCTCGTAAAGTCCTCCACACACTCTTTCTTTTTTTAATTAAACCCACAAAGACTATGATGAATCAGCACTACTGTGCCAAAAGCCCTATAAGACCCCACCCTTTGACTAGTATGTAGGCATATACACACATAGTTTTTTTTACACTATTTCAAGCCATGGATGATAAAAAAAAAGGTAGCCAGAAGGGAAAAAGTATCAAGGCTTTGCTTCGCCTCTTCTTCTTCTTCTCTTTCTTGGCACAATAAACGAGACCGGGGGAAAATTTGGCATTTCAACTGCATTATTGTAGGGCAAGAGAGAGCTATAGTGAGTGGAATGTGACAGAGAAGGTTATATATTATTACCTCATATAGCCGTTGGTAGAGTAAACTTTTGTGTATGTGTGTGTGTGTGTGTGATATTATCCCCGCATTATTTTCATTTGACATTTGTTCAAAAGCTTATATATATATGTATCTTGCTGTGGAGTCAGGGGCTGTAGACAGTTAGTTGTTTGCCTCTCTGTTTACCGGCTTTCCAACCGGTCCCTTGAGGGAATTTTAATACCATTGCACGGCTGGAGCCTATATGGAGTCTATTCAAGTGGATTTTTCAACTAGTTCAGCATGGCCTCTTTTTTTTTATTTCATGGGTACGCTATTACTACTACTTGCCGTGGTAGTAAATATTAGAGCGGGAAAAAATGTGGTCTGTCTCAATTGAAACTCTGTGAAAAGCTCGTGGTTGACTTGAGAGCTTATTATTTTGTTAGACAAAGGTCTTGACAAAGGCTCTCTGTATGTACACAAGTGGAGTGGATTGGGGTGGAGGTGGGAGAAGGGTTGAGGTATCCTAGGTATTCTGTCTGGGAAATAGATGACGAACCTGCTTCCCAGTTCCCTTCCTTCCTCTTTCTTGTAAAGAAAAAAGAAAGTTTATGATTTTTTATTTAAAAGAGACGAGATCCCTTTAGTAAATAAGCGGAGAATGTGGAGTGTGTGTTTTTCTGTGATGTCATGCTGTGACGAAAGGGCTCCTCCACAAGTAGTTGAAATAATGCCTTCCCAGTAGCGTCCACAGAGTAACAAGGGAGCCGATATTGCCAATTTGTCAGTAACAAGAAACAAAAGGGGAATGGGAATGTTGAGTCAGTCGGAGGGAGAGAGAGAGAGAGAGTCAACTTGTAGAGTTGTAAGAATGTGATGAAAATCATCTCATGCATTTCCATCTTCCCACTTGAGGCTACGACAGTACTGTACACATGGAAAGAGAGCGAGAGTATGGATCGGAATAAACAGAAGCCAGTAGTGAATTTAGCCATTTGTTACATCCCATCTCAAGTGCTACTTACATTCAGACTTGGAGTCATAGGACGTACATACATAGATTTTAGTGCTCCTTCCATAGGAAGGCGACGAGTCGGAAGTAGGAGCGCGAGGATGGAGGCGAATAGTGCAGGCGGACGGGGGGACGACGATATAAAATCCGCCGGCCTGGGTAAGGAAGGAAGGAAGAAATGAAAGGAAAGGCTAAAGGAGTAAAATTGTGAGAGAGTGTGAAAGGAAAGAGAGATTAGAGACCTGTAGAACGCTTCTCACCAGTTCAGCGCTAATAATAGTGTACAAGCCAGTCACATAGTTATGCTTCGAACCGTTACTACGGAGAAGCCCTTTCCCCTGAAATTTCCTGTATCTAAGGCCGACATTACACATAACACACATATATCTATAAAGTAACTTGTAGGAGCAGGAAGCTTAAAACACAAGTAAAGTCTCTCGCTCCCTTTATCTTACGCACAGTCCCCAAACACAGACTCGTTTCACACAATAGACTCTTTTCTCCGGATAGGATAAGTTGGTGGCAATGCCATTCCAGAAACTTAACCAACCATATGTACACTCGTCAAAAGAATCCGTGAAGGGACAGACAAGACCGTGAAAATAATCATAATAATATTAATAACAATTCTTATACACAGCAACTTGAGAATGAGCACAGTGCTGTTCTCCAAAGAATTCCTTTTCGGGGGGAGGGGATGGGAAAAGTGCTACAAGGAAACTTTGTAATTTCTTATGACACAAAACTCTCTGCGTTCCTTTTCACTCTTCCAGTCCATTTTTTATCATGGCGGCGGCTAAGTTGGCCCCTTGTCTACCCAACTCCTCTGCGGGTTTTTTGTCTGGCACATAATTTTTTTTATCAATAATTAAGTCAGAAAGATAATTAAATTAGAGTTCATCGCCCTAAAACTACCTGCTGCTTCAAGGGGGGATCGATACTTTCCCAACACTCTGTACATAATGTTATGCTAATTGTTGCTTCTTTTCTTTTCAGGAGCAACACATGGAGGTGCACGTGGGATGGGACCACCGTGGATCTTTCTGGGCACTTTCCTGCAGATAGAAGAAGGAGGCTGGATCTGAGCAGTAAGAGCGTATAACATAAAAATATGAAGAAATGCGCTTTGATATATATATACACATATATATACTGTTAGTGATTCATTACACACACAGAGTGAAATGATAGTCTGGAAACTCTAGTAAACAATGAAACGACTTAGTCAGTAATGTCACTATTATTGTAATAATCTCAATAGTCATGAATACGTTTGCTTGTAGTCAAAACTATAATGTAATAATGACACGTTAACTATTTTCTTATGGGATGATCTTAGTAGCATCGCTAACTCGCGGAGCCTCCAAGATCGCCGAATTCCTTTTAAGTTAAAAAACAACATGCTCAACGATGGTATTTAGTTCAACTAACACATTCCACTATGTAGACTGGCGCGATCAGAGGGATTCCTGGACTCCTAGCAAGTGTAAATTACTGTAGGGGTAGGGAAAATAGAGTTAATGTACATTACAATGTAGCCAATACGACGGGACAAGGCCAGTGGTATGTAAAATTACGGTTCCTGTAAAAATTGCGGGATTGAAAGCGTTCAAGTTTCAAGAATTCGGTCCTAATTTATCACACACACAAGGATGAAGAGATGCCAGGCACTACAGACTTTGTGAGCATCTTACAAGAGTTTGTGTGTGAATTTATGTAAAAGATGTGACGGACATAAACCAAAGGATGATAGTATGTTTGTGTATATGAAAAGTAATTACAATTAATCACAATTAATTTGATTTGATTTTCTGATCACAGAGCGAGAGTCCAATTAGGAGAAGTATCATTCATTTAGAGAGAGCCATTTCCATGCGTTGAGGCAGCCATGATTTGACACATTGATTGCACGCCACCCTCATAATTTATACTTAGCACCCCTTGCGCAGTTATCGCGCCCATTTTCTAATTTCTATTTCTCTCTCTCTCTCACTCTTCTTTACACAGACTATACTATACTCACTTCTGTTTCCTAAAGACCCTTGTTTATGTCTACTGAGCAAAGAGCCCACTTATGTGTCTGCGGCTTTTACATCACTACTCTCATATTTTCTTCCCTCTCACACATGGTAGCCTACTAGTTCATTACTACTTGCAATAATTAGAATGACCTCACCTATCCATTTCATTTGTACTGCACGAAAGGCACTCAGCCTGAATAGGAGGAAAACTCTTTCTCACTTATTCCTGTTCCCACTCTAATGATTGTTTTTTTTCTCTCTCTCTCTCTTTACTCTCACTGTCCGACTTCTGCTGTCCTTTACACGTGGAAGTTATGACTTTCTCTATCTCTTCTCTCTCTTTCCTATCACTTTCCGCTTTTTGGATTTTCATTGTAGTTAATGTATCTACGTTCTTCTACTTGTAAAAATCCCCGTCATAATCCCCTAACATTGAGGAAGGCCTGCGCGTGCATACAATCCAGTTCTGCTAGTGGTATCCATCATTGTCGCCCTTGTTTCCTTTTAATGCCTCAACACCTGGCATTATGCAGGGGGCAGACGTGTTTGTGTTTGCTCCTACGGATAACAGCAACTCACATGTTAACTTCCACCACTCGCCATTGCCTTCCAGTTATGAATATTAATCGCGTTCGCCTACATCTAGGTTACGGCTGTGTGCTCACTACATAATAATATTAAGGACTTAGCAATATAATGACTACCGTGACGTCACCTTTGGATCCAAGGTGCGTCCGAAATATTCGCGAAGCAATAAATTAGCAATAAGCGAAATAAAACAAGCAATACACAAGGTGATTCTTGTTACATCGAATAGGTCTAGTATATATATACATAAATGTAGAGCAATAATGACATTAGAAGGGCGAGAATGTTTGTGTATGTGTGTGAAAGGTATACATACAATTACAACAACGAAATATATTAATGCAGTCAATGGGTTTTCCTTTGTATGGTCTCTCTATATAACAGGGATACTTTGCCATGATGGCCTTACTACGATTTAGTACACAGAATATCGCATCCAAGTTTTACACATCGAAATAATATAATCGGCTTCATTTGTACACAACAGAGAAAATAAACCGGTAATAATAATGACTGTGAGTATACATGAGAATGGTTGATGTTTGAGCAATAAGGTGCTGTAGTTAGAACGAAGCGGAGTGCATAATAAGAATGATATATTACATACACATGTATATTTATATTTGTATACTACTGATATTCCTAGCTCACCCAGCAACGGGAGCTTGTTTCAACGAACAACGAATTCTAATAGCAATACAATAGTCATTGACTTGGAAACTGGTCAGTCTAAATAATCGACGTTCTTCGAATACTTGTAGAATTTTAGAGACATGCGTGTCTGTACATATTAAAATAATAATTATATTATAATGTTTGTCACAAGTGCAAAGTTTCACTAGTCAATGGCATCATTTCATGTGGCTTCTTACACGCTGTGCATACTCAATTGCATTGCACGGCTAACGAATATGATCTCAACGAACATTCTTCTCCTAGTTTAACACGTTCCATTCATTTTCAAAACACAAGTGCTGCACGGGTTGTAGTTTTAGCTTTGCAATGTTGGTCATGTCGTTCTAGTTGAAGGCACACCCTTTGGTTACGTTTTATGTAGATTCTTGCACCACTACTGATAGACCTGTAAAGTATATATATAATAATAAGAATCCATGACTTCCAATACATTCCATTATGGTAGGATATGTACATAAATAGAGAAATATATATTTTGTATACAAACATTCCACTACTGGTTTTCCTGGATTGACGAGGCAGCTGATCAGGAGGGAGTAGAAGAGACAGGAGATGGAGGAGACGGAGAGAGGAGCAAAGCATTATTGGCCCCAATGGTATTGTTTTAAAAGGTTTAGAATCAACGAGTATTTTTCAAAGATGCTGGAAGGAAAGTGAGAGAGACACGACAAGATCCTTGTATCGTGAAGGGATTTAGGTTACCAGGGGACCTGTCCTCCTCTTGTAACATCGGAATCAATGCTTGTTTTAATTTCTCTGAAAGGATGCACTGGAGACAGCTAAGTTGGGAGAAGAGGAGGACGAGGAGGAAGCCGTGCTTAGACTCCTGATCAGCTCCGTTCTCTCCTATCCCTCCTTGTTACTTTACAACAAATATACAAGAAGAGTTTCATTCCAAACGTCTATTCGTATACAATAAAGGGGGAATGGTAGTGTGTGCGTGTGAAGGATGTAGCAGTGTAATAATATTACTGTAACCTTCTCACATAGACTACTGTTGCTGAGAATATAAGACACACGATGAGGCGGTTGTGTTAATCCAGGAGAAGCCAGAAAATTACCAAAGAGTGGCTGGATTTTTCTACAATAGTCGTACTTTTTCCTCCTCCTCCTCCTCTTTCTCTGTGTGTCTATCTGTGCGTGAGGTGAATAACTGTGTAGGCACTTGGCAAACCAAAGTCATCTCTCAGTGGCAATTAATTAAAACTTCCATTCAATGCCGTATTGTACTACAGGAGCATTCTTCTTCCTTCATCTCCTTCTTCCTCCTCGTCATTGGCATCCTTAGGTCTTGAGCCCTTTTCCGAAACACTTTTGTGTACTCATCCTCATCCTCTTCGTCCTGCTCAAATTCAAAGCAATTATGGTGCATTTTAAAACTCTCATGATTACTTTCTGCATTGAGTATTATTATTATATTTGTACAACAGTGTATAAATGATTGGGACGGGGGAATCAATGTGTTTGGAGACAAGGGGGGACAGGAGGACGAGCGACGCCGACAACAGTACACAGCGGAATAAGTTCATAATAATTCCATGCATTAACTATGCATGTAATTACTGTGGTTAATAAGTTGCAGTGGCTTTAGGTAGGAGCACTTTAACTTCCGCTCTTGTTTGTGTCACAAACAGCACCACTGTCGAGTCCAATTCAAACTTGTAGATTTATTCATGCGTTAGGCTTGGGGCAGAGAGTGAGAGGCAGACCCCACTTGAATATCATTTACTGGATGGCTGACTGTACATATAATAATAGTAGGAAATGTGATAGGAAAGTTTCCACGTAATCATGTAGATGTGATTCAGAACACAATTGCAGACTTACATACAGCAGTTTGTTGATTCCCAGAGAGATTTATTGAATTCTATATCTCTACCACTCGCTCTCTCCCTGGCTCAGTCGTAATCACATAATTTTCAAACTACCTTTAGCCGTCAAAATCATTTACACGAGCAATAATTAAGAATAGAGCTACGTAGTATAAGCTTACCAGAGTGTCACCAACCCGAGAGGACAGAATACAACTCAGACAACGCCAATGCTCAGTCGAGTGATGGCTCTCTAGTAAAACTTATAATGCTCCGTTCCTATTTGTCGCATCGCCGATCTTTCTTTCCTTCACGCTTCACCTTCGCATCGAATTTGATGCTAGTTACCCTCGAGTAGGATTATGGATTCCCCACGTATATACTTGCTTATAAACTTGGCACAAATGCAATCTCCATCATCCACGTCCTTTCCCCTCTCTGCTCAGTTACCCACTGTGTAAACAAATAGACATATTTAGCCAGCAAAAGCATGAGTTTATAACGATACTTTGGTCAACTTAAGCTGTCCCACACGCTGAGAGTTTTACCTGTCAAGCCCTTTCCCATTACTTCCGGACGTATTAACCGAAAAAGGCCAGTTTGAACAAGTTTTCCTCACATTCTCTCCTTCTCACCCTCATGGCTTCCTTCTCCTCCGTCATGCTTGTCATTCCGATTAGATTGATGTCGTGGAGAAAAATACAGGAAAAAGTGGAGTTGATCCAGTTGGATCCCTCAATTTCTCCTGATTTTCCTTCATGACTCCTTCATTCCCCTGAAAAAATAAGAGTGAAACGTTAATTTTGGGCGACAGGAGCAATTTTACAGTGTGTTATTTTCGATATATTTTTATTTTCCACGGATCGATGTCAACCTTGAGAGTTTAGTGACAGCCTAATCTCGAGTCTGACCGTGGGTCATCACAGCTTAGTCACATTCCCAGAAAATCTGGAAAGCACAAAAAGTTCATTTTCAACTGATTTAAAAAGGCTTTTTTCTAAAGCCGAGATGTACCGAAAGACGGTGATGCCTGATAAACAATATAATGGTTCAATTCATACTGATCTCAGCAATTGCTACGCATTAGTATCACCACTGTTATCTGGAGCAAAAAATTGATCTTTTGGTCATGATTAATTTGACAGACTGAAGTAGAAAAAATACTTTGTCACTTTCACAACGATTAACTCAAGCAATACATACTCCACACTGAGGTGAAAACTTCACGGAGAAACTTTGTCAAGCAATAAAATATTACTCGATCAACTGATAAAGTCAACGAAGCAATACTTAACTTGTAAACTCTTCCGACCTACACGAAAATAAATTAAATGCACTTAAATGTAGCACTTTAGTTGGTGTTGTCCATAAGTGTGAATAAATTTAGAAAAAAATTGACGTGACATTCTAAACTGGAAAAATGGCGAGTGGGAGTGAGGATATGAGTGGGTGCGGTTCGAAGTGCTCGGTATGGTTCTCAAGGAACACTGGAACACTGACACCTAATCAATGTCAAATCATGGCTGCAAAATTGGCATAAATTCGCATGTAAATAGTACCCAGGTACGTGATTGATTACTAATAATTAAGGAAAACACACCAAAGACGATACAGAGAAAGCAATTTAGAAAGTAGTAAAACTTTACCTAAGTCAACGAAATAAACATCGAAAACGACTCGCATCGATCAAATGAGTTGAGCGCATTTAGCCTTCCCATAAAATAATCTACTCAATTGTTAATAGTTATTACTGTCCGAATATTTTATTTCCGCTGTGAAATGGACTATAAGTTCGAAATGTTAAGCTGATGATGAATGATTGTTGAAACCATGTTAAAAATATTGTGTAGTCATTGTGTAACTCATGTAGTTCATAAGATTATAGCTTTAATCCTATGATATATATATATATATTAATATACGATGGACATGGGAATAATATTGTACAGGTGAAATGATTTTTTGAACGTGTACGCAGTGAAACACTTGTGGCTTCTTTTTTGGAGAACAGACAAGAACAACTAATTATTCATAATAATGATGATATTACTTAATTTTTAGAGACGTGAGATCAAATATTTTTAGAACTAATACTAAGAAGTAAAAATAGAGAAGAAAACAATAACACCACTTTGAAAATGCTGTTACTCAAAACATCAGCTCTCTTTTGTCCGCATTGATTTCCATTCTTTTTACTAGATCGTCCACACCAGACAACAAGAACATAAACATACTCTTTCAGTCATGGATTTCCAGTTGACATGTCACTAATTTTTATTGAGTTTCAGGTCATCATTCCCTCAATTTTTTAGTTTCCAAGCCGTCGCTTCAGCAGTTAGCATTCTTTTTTTTTTACCCCTTTCTCTTCCTCTCTCACGTCGGGTATGAATTAGGATAATTCATACTTGGCCACAGAAAAAAGTATGGGATAAATATATGGCTTCAGTATTATCGGTATATATACACAGCCCCGTTAATACAGTTACACCAGCAGCCTCACTTAATAACCTTGCTAATAATAATAATCAATTGTAGGACCCTTTATTTTTCTCCTCATTCAAGTTGAAGGAAAGTCTTGCCGATTCCAATTAAGTGTCGCCAATTCCGACATTATGGAAAGTCCTAAGCAAATTCATGATTAATCAATGGAAGGGCTAGTGTTTCTGTAGAAGTTTGGATAGACGCACGTGCCTAATGACCAATTGCTTCCCTACACACAACTTAGACTCATCAGGTATCATCCACATTGCATTACTGGAGGAGTAATGT
>JAQIWI010000268.1:0-43797 GCA_034698825.1 Deuterosminthurus bicinctus | reverse complement strand
TGAAATCAGTTAGAAGTGTATTTACCATTATTTAACACATCCACCAACAACGAACACCACCCCATAACGCGATTATCCTGCTCCCCACCGGAAGGATTTTTTTTCTTTTCCTATCAAGTCTCCCAGTCACATACACACCTGCGCTTCTGCCGGCCTATGGTTCGCCTCATAAAACGTGGTTATTTGCTCACTTCCATCAAACTTAGAGGCATGTTGAGTGGTGGGATTTCTAGGAAGGGGATGTGAACGTGAGGGATACGTGAGGTTGTGCTGCTGTGAGGCTGGCCTCATCTCATACATTATCCGAGGCCTTATGAGAAAGTAGGTAGAAAAGCTCCGTTACCACAGACCATCTTATTGTGAAAAAGCCATTGTACATTACACTCTCGCATTTTCATACACGTAAGACTTTCTTGTACGCCTGAAAAACTTTCCAGTATTGACCTATGCCCCCTTGAGATTTGTTTGTGAAGGTCTGGACAAGTTTGCTGCCAACCGTTTCCTGTCTGCGTCGGATGAATCTGCATGAGCAGGGTTGTTAGTGCAAGACAGTGTGTGCTATTTACTGATGAACCAAGGTAAATATAAAGTTAAAGCGAGCTCACTTAATCTGTTTGTTACTGAGTGCTATCGTTATATGGGGGAGGACGTGTGTGGTTTTTCAACAGAAACTTTAGAAACGAGGAGCGATCCCCCTTGAGCTGCTTGGAATATATGTGGAGATGAAGCAATGCTCTCAGTTTTTTTTTCTCTCTCTCTCTGGCTCTGCTCCTTTCACATGCTCCGTACTTTTCACTCACAGATTCTTGTCCACATGCATATGCATGTGAGGGAAGTGAAAGTGGATATATTTACAAGTCGTAAGCACTCAATTGCTGCTCGTTACGAGCAATAAAAGAGGCATCAGTTGGTGGTGCACATAAATGATACATATACCTCTTTCTCTTCCACACACTCAAGTTTCTTAAGGGGTCCTTGTGTATCCATTGTTAACCACATATTAAGTTAATCGACTGTGTGTTGGGCATAAGAGGATAGGGCGGGCGGCGGTGGGCAAAGTTTTTCTCTTTCATTTACACAGAGAACGATTAAAGGAGCTCGGAATTTTGTTGGACATGTGCAAACGTTGAGCAACTGCTCCTTTCCACTTGCTCTTGCTTTTCGAGGTAAAAACACGTCAGTCTTGCCTGACACTCTCGACTTTTACCACGTCCAGTTCCACCACTCTCTCTCAATTCTCCCCTCCAGCACATAGTCACTCACACACACACAAACACACACATTACACACAAATACACATTAAAAAGCACAACGCAGCGCTACTTGTGCTTGTGTACACAAAAAAACTGCGAAACGGAAGGAGGTATATGGGCAAGCGGAGTGTGTCACGTGAAAATCAACAAGACGAAGACGAGAAAACATTAGCACTGGGACATACATATATACACTGCACGCGTTCACACTCTTAGTTTGCTCTTGACATTTTATCATCATCATACTTTCATCTCATCCCCCTGGACGATTTCAATTTACATCTCTTCCTGCTTGAGACAACATTGAAATTCGGAGCATGTACCGCAGCTTGGCTCTCTTTTTTGGATTTCTCATCCTTTTCAACTCCACCAAAGCTAGCATCAATCAAGGTTATTACGCGCACTTTCTCCATACTTTATATTCTAGAAACTTTCTCGCCTTTAACAATTTTTTGTAGAAATTTATCATCAATATTCATCTAAAAGCGTTACACTGTCTCACCGGTTGTATCCAGTCCGACTCTAGCTCTATAGTGATGCTATGTAAAATGATGCTGTGGTCAGTTGTCTATTAATTCCAACGTTTAATTATTCGAGTCTCAGCCAGGGATACGGACCAACTTGCATACAAGAGAATGTATGCATGGTCATTGGGTTGTGCAGGCGGCTATATTACTACTAATCTAAAGCTGCAAAGTCGATATGTTTGTTTGGAGTTGTAAGAACTCAAGAATTGTGGAGGAGTAGTGTCCAAAGCTTATAGTGATGTGAGGTGAAATCATGAGGGAGCATTGGGCAAAACTAAGTAAAAGTCAGTCGTTGGGGTGATACAAGATACCTTTCACCCTCCAGCAAGAGAAAGTAACTCAATTCAGGTTTTAAGGATCTAAGAAAATAATTTGTGTGCACGTGTGTGGGCGTAGTGAGAATTGAAACGAATTGGCAGCATGGTTGAGCAAATAGGAAGATACAGAAAGAAAGCGACATGTTGTAAATGTTTAATTTTGTGCGACACCAAGGGAAGGCAGAGTCGGTGGGGTCAGGGAATGGTGATGAACAACGATGTACATTTCGAGGAAAGCAATACGCACCAGGAGAAGTGTGGCAGGCGAATGCGTCCATCCCGCACTGCGTCCTCTGCTCCTGTCTTCAAGTAAGTTAGTTACGACCAAAAAAATTATAATTTCATGCATTACTTAAGTTCATAATTCTGACTACTTGAACATGCACGGATGGAAGAATGAAGGGAGGAGGGGTGAGAGGGAGCTAATTAAAGGAAATTATCCAAAGGGCCTTTTAAAATTGTATGGACTTGGCTGGAAGAGGAGGAGGAGGATATCACAATGCAAAAGATATGAGTTTCACTGCGGTCAAAATTCTATTCTTAGATCGAATGGGCTCATCCCACAGACTTGTGTGCATGTGAAGTTTATACGCCCGTACAATATTTTTTCCCTTGTCTTTTATGATTTTTTTTTCACGATAGTGCAACACTTGTTTTGTGTAAACATGCGAAATTTAGCGCATGTGTTTACATTCCTTTGTTTTGTGAAGACCTGACCAGTGTGAGAAGGAAGGGAGTTGTGGGATGTTGCAAAGGGGTTTGCAATTGACGTGAACATGAGAAGCATAAATGATGAGTGACGATGAAGAGAAGTGGGTTAACAGTATAGCAATGTTTGCAAACATGTTTTTATGACAGAGCGGGAAGATGAACTGCACGAGACTGGACTGCTGTGACGATGATGAGGATGGGAATAGAAGTCAAAGCAATAATATTGCCAACAACATGTCCATCCAATCGGAGACAAGTTCGACAGGCGGGTTAGTTCTGACCCGGAGGATCCGTGAGGGCAAAATGACAGTGTGCTGCGAGAGCTGCAGTGGGAGTGATGGCGGTGGAGGTGGTGGTAGATTAGGCTTAAGCAAAGGGAATGAAAGATCCTCATCTGCGGTTAGAAGCTCTACAATACAAACTATCTCTCATTATGAGAAAGACAGCAGCAGTCATTACGATGATGAGGAGACTGATGATGATCCATTAGTGCAAGCTAACTTGGAGCATGTCTCTTGTCTTCATCAAGGGAAGATTTATCGTGATGGTGAAGTTTTTGCTGCCAACATGAGTGGTCTTCCTATCTCCGACCGGGGTCGGGATCATTGTATGCATTGTGTCTGTCAGGTAACCTTAGAGCCTCACACATTCAATATATCAACTTATTCCTTAATTACTCACTTAATTCCAAACGTATCACCTCCTCATTGTTTTATTTCCCTCTTTTACATGCATACAGCACCACCGCTCAATGCTTCCTACTGTAATTTAAATAGTTGCTTGGCTTACGAATGTCAATAATTGATTCCAGGGTGGGATGGTCCTGTGTACGATGAAGCCCTGCGCGGTCTTTGACTGCACGAAAAACAAAAGCACCTCAGGAGTCATTGAAGCTTGCTGTGAGAAGTGTCACGGTAAGATACATAATTAGCAACTTGAGTCATCACCACTTCCATTTTATCCCAATGTCCACCCCTAAAACGGCCCCTGTTCAAAATAGTGACCACTGAGCCTATTCGAAACTTGTACGCTTATAAGTACAACATGCATGCTTATTTGACAGCCCTAGAGTTTTCTCTTCGAGCCCATTACACACAAGGCAAATTAGAACTGTCAAGGTCAAACAATTGTTGTTATGCATGCACCGCACTGTGCGTGCTTCTCAAGATATGGTGGTGGCGGGAACAGCCAGTGGTTGTGCGTAGGCTTCAGCATGAGCTCAAAAAAATACACACGAATCAATTGTAAATTGAACAGGGCTGTCCATGAAGGATGACACGAATACATTTAGAAAGCATGTGTCAAGTCAAGAGCAGCAGCAGAGTTTGGGCTACCACGTGTGTACGGCTCATAGACCTGATTTCAAAGTAATGTGAAGAGAAAGAAAAGAAGAAAGCCGGCGAAATTTATTGTAACATGAACTATTCATTTTGCCATCTCACAATAGCTGTATTTAGGTTGCATTGATCATGTGAAATGAGGGGTGGAGCAAGTAGTTATATGCAAAACAAGTTTAAAAGTTGTAGGGATTTCTAAGAAATCTCGGGATGGCAAGATTAGCCGTATATGTAAAGAACCCTGACTACATCATGCTTTTACGCACTTCTGTGGACATATGTGAGAGAGGAAGAAGGCTGGTGCAGAAAGGAAAAATATGATTAATTGAAGCTCACTTGACTTATTTGTCACTCTTGTTGACAGCGGATCGGGAAAGTGTAAACATGAATTCAGGCATGGCTGAAGAGAGCGGTCCCAAGTCGAAGTCAACTGAGAGGTCAGCAAGGGGAGGACTGAGAGACATGAACGATATTGCGGATGCACAGTACTTGTACACGTCAATATCTACTGATGAGCAAAATGCTGGTGGAGCTGGCTCAAGCAGTGGCTCAAGTAATTCTCAAGAGAGTAGACATTTCATTGTCAACCATCGTCTTGTCCCTTCGACGAACAAGAGGTCCGGCTGCATCTCTGCTGGCAAGTAAGTTGAAAAGCCCTTTTCTATTTCAGTCCCTCACGCACGCACCATCATCTTAATTATTTAATACATACACTAACACATGTATACATCCAATATGTCCGGCTGACTCTACTTCCTCCAGGTCAGACAACAGCTATATTGCTCACGTTAAGTCACATAAAGTTTTCCAACAGATTCAGTACGGTAGCTTATGCATACAGCTGAATAATTGAGTGCAGATTGACCACAATAATGTACGCCCCCAACCTCCCTCTTCTTCCTCTCCTAATGTGTCGTACAAGTCGCACGTGTTCGTGTAATGACTCTGCTCTGTAGCTTTATTAATTTCAAATAAATGATAGTTGAGTACATAAGCAATTAGTATTCGCATTCGCATTCTATACGCGCTGTTCTCCGTAAGTAAAATGGATTCTTGATCAGTTCTTACATGGCGTAGCTGACGAGAAAGTGGCAATATGAATGAACTTTCACCGCCGTCATAAGTGCTGTAGTATAGATAGATAACCGTAGTGCGGACATGTGAGAGAAAAGTTTGTTGGAATTCTACTTCTTTTTCTTGTCAGTAATTCCCATCTCGCATGGGATTCAATGAACCCACATAAGGCTCATTGGAATGAAGAATTCTGGCAAGTTTAAATTGAGAGAAAACCTGCTCCTTCTCCTTCCCGTATACTTTTTGTGTGAGAGAAACTCTCTCGAATTTCCATTATTAAATGACGGCGGCCTACCTTCACAAAGTGAAGCTTGACTTAGCGCGCGATGAAGGTCACAACATATGTAGCAAGCAGGAGCGTGCTCCATACAAGGACTGACTTAATTGACACTTGAATGGGAATAATGAGGAACATGAAAATGGTCTCTATTTTAAAGGTTTCATTTCCACGGTTCAACATGGCATCCAGTTATTGGCTCCTTCGGTCCGATGGAGTGTGTGGTGTGCAAATGTTTGAACAGCAGAATCGAGTGCAGTCGCCTCCCCTGCCCATCTGCCAGAGAGCTTCAATGTTTTACACTGGTCAAGCTTGAAGGGAGTTGCTGTCCAACATGTACTCTGCGTCCCCCGTTCGAAAGCGGTACAGAGCTTCTTTTTAGTCCTTTTATTTATCATGAGAAGCTGACCATTTCATAGTGTCTAATTACAGGAGACCGCCAGCTCTGTGTTCCAATGAGTCACGATGTGACGGTGTACAAGGCCCACGAATATTCTGGATCAAACGACACGGAAGGACTCCGTCTCAGCTTTGTCCGGCCAAAAGGGACGGTCAATCCGAAATTCCAAGTGGAGATTCATGAGTGGACGTTGACAGGGGGGAAAATTTCCCGGTTCTTCACCACTTACTTCACCATTGAAGACTTCCTAAAGGCTCAACGGAAGCGGACATCCACAATGCTCGGAGCTACATCCACACGTAAGGCTTCCTCGTAATTAACACTGTCTAATTGGGAAAGGTGAGACACATGGATGGGGCGATGAGCCAATGGGCTACAGCTCTGAGAAAGTCACAATGACAACTGATCCTTTCCGTGTGGCTATCTCCTTCTGCCTAATTAACTGCCTCAAATGTTGTCATGCAAAAGCGATGATACAGGTTTCACTTGCTCCTAATCATATATATGTTCTATCCGTGTGCATGTGCAGGGAACTTGGAGAAGTTCACAAAGCGAGAGAAGAAGCTTCACTTTCGATGTAAATTCAGCTGTAATACCCGCATACAAAGTCTTCAGCTCACCTTACGTCTGCACGAATTGGTTGCCAAACCCAAATGCTCCTTTGTAGAGAGAAATGTACTCCTATGAACTTCGTATGGACGGTCAAAGTACAAATGATATCAACTTCACCCTACGATGATTACTAATTATTATTACTACTAGTGCTCATACACACGTATTTGACATCATGATCATTTATTGGTTCACATTCCCATACCATTTTTGGGTACTAATGAGTAATTATATTACACTGTAATTTTTTATATTTCACTTCCTATACTCGGACAGTATGATTGCCAATAACGCGTACAACATTAAGTTCCAAGTTTGTTTGTGGGAAATATGCAGTTGAATCTCTAGTCTACACTCATGTGTTAGCCAGGGTTGGGAATGTGGAAATAAAATTAAAATTTCTCAAACTTTCCATCTCACATTGTATTGCATTTATGAGTAGAGGCTGAGACAGTTATCACCTACCAGAAGGACGCTTGGGTTGCCATGACATTGAAAGATTCGTTCTGTACGAACTAAACAAATTGTTGAGTGAGGATTGTAGAACGATACTGACACTGACGAGAGAGTCGCAGTAGTTTCTGGGCAATTTTTACGAAAAGCTCAGAATTCAGACAGGATTGAGTGATCCATCCATGACCAGAATTGTGCGTGCATGAGTGAGATTGTAACGGCAGCTAAAAGTAACAGTGGCAAAAGTAACTGCTGGATAAAGTGAGTGAATAAAGAAGATAGGAGGATGCCAGTCGTACGACTTCAGAGCGTTGACGGGGAGGTTTTCCCAGTCGACGTTGAGATTGCCCGCATGTCATTTGCAATCCGCAACATGCTGGATGATCTTGGAGTTCAAGACAACGACGCCGAGGAAGTGATCCCTTTGCCAAATGTGACTGGTCCAATTTTGCGGAAGGTCATTGAATGGTGCACTCACCACAAGGTAAACATGAGAGGAATGAGGATTCGCCTACTCCGTTCTTGAACCTTCGCACCTGATAGTATGAGAGTGAAAATGATGAAAATTGATACTTATAGGATGACCCACCACCACCGGATGAGGATGATACACGAGAGAAGCGAACTGACGACATTCCGCCATGGGACCAGGAATTTCTCCGTGTAGACCAATCCGTCCTATTCGACATTATTCTAGCCGCAAACTACCTGGACATCAAAGGGCTCCTGGATGTTACTTGCAAGACTGTGGCCAACATGATCAAAGGGAAAACTCCGGAAGAGATTCGCAAGCTATTCAACATCAAGAATGACTTTACTCCTGCAGAGGAGGAGCAAATTAGAAAGGAGAATGAATGGTGTGAGGAGAAGTGAAAGAAGCCAAGTGCATATTTCCCTCACGTCCTTAGTATTCATCCTTTCATCATTTACAATAATGTAGGCAACTAGCGTTAAATCTCATATGCATTTAACTTGTTATAGAACATACAAATTTGAATACGGATCAGGATGTTAAGTCCCCCCAAACTTTATTCTGCATTTCATACAAAATTTTAGTGAGAAATGAAATGAATGACTAGAAGAAAATAATAAATTTTGGTTGCATGTACAGCCGCATTATTTGAACTACAAGAAACACTTTTGTTTCACAATTATTTCGCATACCTCGCCATCAGTTTGGCGTGGCCGTCTGCAACTTTTATTAACTACAAATGTCGCTATTAATAATAATCGTAACAAACAAGTCTTCCGTCTCAACTCATCCTCCTCGATAGTTTTCGAAGCGGCCTTTTATTTCAATACTATAGGTCAGATGTCTACAAGCCATAAATTCGCACAGTAGAATGAATGCCTTTACATACGTATCTAAAAGAAAGAGCGTCATTAATTGCAATTTAACTTGATTCTTAACACAGCCATCATACCATAGTTTTCCATCAACTCATTCATCAGTTACCCCATCAACGTTTGCACAACTCATGGCGACAGTAAACAGCCATAACAATTGCGAGTATATGAACGAGACACTATTGAAATTGTTGACTCAATCACCATTTCTCATCCTCATTTCATTCAATCTTTTCGTTCAAACTTGATAACTTTATACTACGACATGTCGTGGTAGAAATGAAACCGAATTATTGTAAACGTATACGTACTAAAAGAGATACAAACAACAATAGTAAACAACAGATTGTCGCCATTATACTCGCACAGTAAAGCACACACTCAGTTAAGACGACATGAAGAAGGAATAATAAATCTGTGTCTTGGCACAATGAAGACAGGATCACGAAGCCTCACTGATGAAGACACGCTGGACAGCCACTATGACACCTTACACACACATTTGGGTGGACGTAAAACCAAGAATGGACGTCATCTGTTACATCTTGCATTTTTTCTTCTTTCTTCCACATCCCTCCAGACAATTGACTTGTGTCAATTATTACTTTCATAATAATTATTTAAACATCATTACTAAAGTCACGTGCTAACAGTTCTTTCATGAGGTAAGCAAAGCTTCCGTGAGGTTAGCCGATGAATCCGCAGGGATCTCTCCAAGCCAAGAATTCTAATCCCACACCGGGACGTGCATCGTTTCTCCAGCTTCTTCTCCCTCCTTGTGAACTTTTCAACATTTTCTGTACCATCAAATAAACGATGTTTCATGGGGCGAATAATAGTTATACGAAAAGATGCGGAAAATGGTAGTGACTTACTCTCATTAGTGGCTCCTAACAGGACGAAAGTCTGACGGTTTCTCAAGTTGGTGAAATCTTCGAGGGATATGTATCTCGTGGTGAACTGTATTATCTCTCCAGATTTAAGGGTCCATTCATGATGGTCAATCTGAGGTTCTAAATTCCGCCGCTGTGTCACAAATCCAAACTGAAAGAGCTCGGTGCCATTGACACCGAAGCCGTGAGATTTGTACGCTGTCACGTCCTGCTTCCCGGATACACACATTTTCAATCCGTCACCTACGATTTTATGAATAGATTTTCGCACAACATACTTAAACAGCATCGCAGGGAGTTCAAGGGAGCAATAAAATTACCTGTACCCGGACTAGTAGTGCAGATTGGACAGCAATGGCCCTCGACTTTGGCAGGTTTAGCACATGGGAGGTCCTTCTTTGGTGGACACTTAAGTCTATTGCAGTCTATTTCACCACTTGAACACGTGCATACTACACATTCCATAATCCCGAACGGACCAATGATTGGATGCCATTTTGAGCCGTGGACATAGAAGCTACATATTCAGTCATCAGTTGTCAATAATGGAACTTTGTAATACTTTTCTATGCAAAGCTTACCGGCCACCTGAAATACAGTCATCCGCCGGTTGCTTCTTCCCAACGCGACCTTTGTCCTGCCCATCAAAAGCAGCGCTGACATCCCTGAACGTAACAGAGCTCTCCTGATGTGAGCCAATTCCAATACTGAATCCGCTACTAATTATGTCACCATTCACGTCCCTTGAATCCTTATGGTCGCTCGAGGTGGAAAATGTTTGCATGTCAGTGTCATCATCATCCATCTTGACACGTCGACCCCCTCGCCAAGCTAGAATTTTAGTATCAAAGGGGCATGTACAAAGTGTAAAAACTTTCGGCCAAAAACGTTAAAGTTCAAGATGCTGATTCCAGGACGGTATGAATCGGATGGACACACTCTCATCATCCATCAGTCTGTGAATGGTTGCTTTATATGAATGAGCTAATCGTAAAGTTTGTTCTGTCTGGGATTCTAGACGATACTATAGGATTCCTGGGCTCGGTCTACTTTACTATCATGCACGAGTAACCTTGAGCGAGGCTGTCTGGTTCGCAAGCTCGTCACGGTAGTGGGAGAGATTGACAGCTCCAAGAGCATCGAACCGCTGCTGTGCTGTACTGCAGATTTAATCTAAATGTACCTTGAATTACACGTGTGACCTATTGCAGCTACGCCAGTTTTTAACATGAACTGCCGTAGAATAGAAAACTTATAATTGAAAATGTACCAAAGACGACAAACGAATAAGGTTATTACTCCATCTCCGCCCAGCTCTTACCAGTCTTGTCTGGCCAGAAATTGTATTATTCAGCAGTGAAATGATTAATGATTGTTGCAGATAGAAGCCCTCTGACGTCAATGTCAGCAGAACAATAAAAATGCTTTAAGCCTTTATGTACTCTCAATGCTTGTACAACGACGATCCTCATAAAGACTCCCGGAGGAACATCTAACATACACCCACGATTCACTGTCAGTGCTTCGATCATGCCTAAAAGGCCCTAACACACTTTAATATACAGGATGTCCCGATGTACCCAATTTGTACCCCACAACCCCAATAACACGTGCCATCACAGAATCTAAGACTTAACAAAGTCTAAAACTAGACTTTGTTAAGGCATCATCCAAATCAGTAGTCTATTCCTTGGCTCCTTGCCAGAGTATGTACGATTTAATGGAAAATAAATCCTTCTCGGAGCTACTAAACATATCTGACACGCACAATCGAACGCATTGTTAGTACTCACATGCACCCTCCTTCAACACCTCCAATTGAATTCCACTCTGTGGATTATGAATGGCATGGCACGCTATTGCTCCAGTTGTTTTTGCCTAAGCAAGTTTTCTGGTGGGGATCTTCCGTACAAAAGCCAGTCGTGGTTGAATCTTGAACTACAAACGTTTTCACTTTATAGTATGGAGCTTTGAAAAATCTGCATACATTTTGCACAACTCTTCTCATTTCATGAGTGTGCGTGTGTGCGTGTGGCGGTGTGAATAATGACAACCATACCAGTTGACAATTAAAGGGATCACTCATAAAAATAAACAGCCCTATGGACCCATAGAGACGTTTACATAAGCTTCCGTTATAATTTCCGTGTGTACGCTAGATATCTCACAGTATGAAACTAACAGTTTACAGTATGCTGGAGAAGTCTTTACGTATTCACTTCCAATCAAACCTCGACGTGTGAGTAAGGATGCTACAGTGCAGTGGCACCACATATACCAGCACAACCATACATAGCACCAACCAGCATTTCTCTTGCATCTATCACCATGAGACTTAAGGTACATGAATGCGACCATCTTGACTGAGCAGAAGTGATACAACATTGGCGCTCAATGGACAAGAGGGAAAATGGGTGAAAGCAAGTTTACTCTACGAACATGTGTGCTCTCTCTATCTCCTTATCGCACAAAAACATGAGTGTGGAAGATAAGAAAAGGCCAGAAGAGCAATGAAGTGTGAAATTCTACGCAGCAGTATTTTCATAGCAGCGCTTATCATTAGGCGAGAGGATTTTTACCTGAACATCGTTGACAGCACGTGTCCGACGAGCTTGATGAGCTACTTCCACCGCATTTGACTGTTGAGCAGGACTCAAGCTGACAAAGCACCATGCCACTCTACGGGAGACACAAAATGCAGCAATTGATGTCAACATGTATACATTGAGAGATGTTGATGTGATTCTAGTGGAATAACATCTCAATCTTAAAGTATACAATACCTCACAAACGCATTGCATGCATTGATCCGCAGCAGAAATCGGCAGCCCGGTTACATTGGCAGTAAAAGCTTCGCCATCCCGATAGATTTTTCCTTGATGAAGACAGGAGACGAACTCGGAATTATCTGTAACAAAAGTCTCCTCCTCATCTTCATCATCGCCGGAAGAATTCCGAGTTTTCCCCAAACTAAAGCCAGAAGTTCCACCCGCCGCATTGTCTCCAGCCTCAGAGTCAGCTCCAGCAGCCGCGACAGCGGCAGCTGCGGCTCCTCGGCCTTGGAGTCCACCAGACAGGTCACCATTATTGGAGCAGGTTTTGCAACATGGATGTTCCATTCCTTGGTCCATAATACTACAATCCGTTGGACATTCTTGACTAGTGCAGTTCAACTTTCCAGTCTGCGAAAAAAAACCAAAAGAGCAACAAAACAAATCGTATCATCATCTCACACTCACTTATAACTTCCTTAAGTTGAGGATAATGCTCATGGTATTTCGCATCAACTTACATTCAGACAGGAACAGCGGATGCAGTATCTCTCTTGAGCGGGATACCAGACGTCGCCGGGTGAATACTCCTTCCCGGCAAAGCGACAGAGGATTTTTTTCTGCGGTTTGCTGCTCACTCCTGCAAAAATTATTGCAACACATGTAGTGTCATAATAGCTGCATATGCTGTCAAGATCCGACAAGAAAGAAAGGAAAGAGGCCGCAGAAACCATGTGGCATGCGGCCTTGGTTGGCTCTTTTCTTCATAGCCGGAGGAGCTAATGGTACTTTCATGGGACAGATAGATGTGCCGAGTAAGACAAAATGTCACCAGATTTGACACAACATCCCCCTGTCCTTGTTCAATTTTCTGTTCTAGCCCCATTCCTTTATGATGAAATCGAATACGAATTTATTAGTGCTTGTAGGGAACCGTGGCTCACTACACCTTCATGGTAAAATCAAAGAGCCTAGAGAAACCTGACAGCCAACAAACTGCACATTTTATGTGAAAGCAATAGCTCGTTGTGTCTATGAATGATTCTTACATCATCCGTCTGGCCCATAAGCTACTTGCAACGAACGAGAGAGAAAACGAGAGGGAGCAATGGAGTCAAATGATTACTTGTAGTGGGGATCGTTTTAGTGCCAAGTTAATGCATGGAAGTCGAAAGTCCTCAAAGATTGCCGGCCATACACTCCCCACGCGGCCACTAAATCTAGCCAAATATCTATAGAAGCTGTGATAATTGGACACACTAAGAGTTCTCTTTGAATCTGTTCAAGGACCTAAATCCCTCAAACTCGGGTTTTTATGAGGGGAATGTCCTGTTTTTTCCTTTAGCCTAGACGAATGTGCAAGCCCAGCTTGGCCACATGAATGGATAAAAACAGAGGACGGCAGGTTGTAGAAAGAGCCTCCATCTTCTCTGATTTGATACCACAAAAGGAAAGAAGTATGAAGACTCTGGAAAGAGTCCAAGATGGGAGACAAAGGACAGGAGAAGGCTCAAGTTTTCAACAGTATGAGAGAAAATCTTCATGTCAGACACAGCGGCAGTATATTCACATTACATTGAAGGCTGTAGCACACTTTGTTGGCACTCAACATGTGATTTAATATTCGCCGTAATTTTATCTTTGCCTCCACGACCAACTAGCATTCTAGCCGATTGCTGCAAATACACACATACACCCACACAAATGAAAGAACAGCAAGTAGCTATGACAGTTTTGCAACGTTGCGCGTTGATAAAGGCAGAAACAATATTTCCATGTTCTACAACAACTGGCTAAACTGACACTTACGGAGCGATCAACTTTTCTATTTAGCTGTATAAATATCATTTGTACGGAAGAAGACTCATTGTGGAGCATGGAGTGAACTGACGTGAGTGACATCATGTACCTTGTTTTCCATTCCAAATTCTCCTTGTGAACAATGCCATATGATCATCAGATTTGGATACAACGTTCGTTTCTCATCCTAACTACTTGCTACAATAACCATAAACCTCTACAAATTAGTCTCTCTCGTCTCCTACTTCCTGAACAGTTCTCCTCCTTTTAATTCCATTTGCCTCTCTAATGTGACGCCCACACAAAGGAGGGCAAAGTTTCTTTGCTCTTTTCATTGTGGTCACTGTGAGAGTGAGTAGGAAGAGGCATGGGAATAACAACAACAGGATTATACGCTTGCTTGTTATATATTTCCAAAGGATAAAAATATTCCTCAAACTCTCCCACGTTATACTCCTCAAACCTCGGAAAGGATCTACTGCGTACACATTTCAAGGCACGCTTGAGCTCTAATTACAAAGGTAATTTCCACGTGCACTCAACCTTTCTTTCCTGTTATTTTTCCGGAGTTTTAAAGGTTCATACACACATATGTAAACACCTCAAATTTCCGCATCGCTACCAGCTTGCATAAATCGACCTTTCCCTACATCAATGAGCTCCTGAGTAGCCTTAGTTGTCAACTAATTTTTTAACCTCATTTTTCCTCTCTCCCAAACCAACCAGTTCCAACGCAAGTGAGCCCGCTCAAATTGACATATATAGCAGAGGCGAAAAATCATGTTGCTAAAAGTTAGTTTAAAGCGACCTTTTTCCTGTCGATCTGATCAGAGGACACGTCTGCGCCAAAACGCGTCATGTACACTCTCAAAAGTGCTCACACTCAATCAACAAGCCCTTCCGCCATGTACGGTGAGGAAAACACGTGGAGTAATGCATGGCGCAAATAATACAGTAGAGGGATTTAGCGCAGAAATGTGCACAAAAAGACCACTTTGTTGTTGTTTACAAAGTTGCCTTCTGTCATGTGGTAGGAGAATGGGAATAAAGCGGAAGGCTAGTTGATGATTTGAGAAGACAGCATGATCCTTTTACCAACACAGAGCAAGGAGTAGGAGCATAGTTGTTCGTAAGAGAACTAATACTCATCATACGAATGTATAATAATAAACATGTATAGGACAGGAATCGAATCGTTTCTGTACTGGTCACTGCAGAGGCCGTGATTTTACAAAGCAGGGCAAAGTCAACGCAGTAAATGCCGCTCTTTTCTATAGTGCTAGTCATGTCATAGTATGTTTGGATGTCAATCCTTAAAGATCTTTTTTTTTATCCTGTACACACGCACAAAAGGGCAGAATATTAAAGATCTAGCGGACACAAAGGGAAGGAGAAGACTTCCGAGTCAGTCGTCGTCGTTTCACTGTCTAAAAAGTAAAGTACATTCACCCAAGCAAATCAAGGCATTTGCCAAGGTCTCATGGACCCAGAGAGAGACATACAGACAGAAAGAGTGAAAAACTGACAAACAAGAGGAACGGGAGGGAGCTGCTTCCGTATGGGAACTTGCTCGGGATGCACTTGAATTTTACGGCAAATAAAAATTATATCAGAAAATCCACTGACATACAAAAGTTTCTCCTGTCATCACATACACACAGAATACACGATCGTTGTCATATATAGACATACCAGCATCATCATACGTCAACAAATAGTGCTGACTACATGTAATAGTAATCTCCGGCTCATTTCCCCCCTCCCCAGGTAATGTTAACTTGTCTGAAAATCCACGCTCTGAACACAGTATGCTATACGTACGTACATACGCACTTTTAGATGAAGGCCTGGGTCGGCCAGTCCATTGGAAAGCGAATTAAGACTCTCGATTCAGTTCAGAGTTAAGTGAATGAGTGAAAGAGATGGAGGGAGAAAATATGTACGGTCTGGAGCTGATGTGTGTTTGTCTGCCCTATTGTGCCTTGTTATCCATGGGAGAAAAAGTCGGACAAACAAGAGTGAGCCCTCTCTGTTGTGCCTCTCTGGGTACAGCCGAGTTGAAGAGAGAGAGAGGGAAGATAGCCGGAACTCTTTTTTGAGGAGAATAAAGTCCTTACTGTTAGCTTTACGTGTACATGAAAATAAGTTGTTGAGTCTGTAATAAATTTCACTCTCATATATATCTACATCCGACTAGGTCTTTCTGCCTAAGTTTGGCTATCTATACTCTATGCCTTCTTGGCTGTTCCTTGCTGAAAATACGCGATGATAGTTTATGAAAATCCACAGTCATTTTTACAGCAATTTCATTGTATACTTAGCCCAGTTCACGTACTAATGTTCTCCTATACTCACCATCCATCACTGATTATGGCATATTATAATGTATAACCATGGTCTTCTCGAGAGAGAAATAGAGAGAAGCGCATCCATGCATCCACCTTTCACCGCCAGTTCATGTAAAACTTTCATTTATTACTGCCCTCTTATATTACTAAATAGCTCATCATCCGACATACATCTCAGCACTGACAAATGCACTTTTTATTGCTCGTTCAGAGTCTGTTTGCCAAGAAGACCACATAAGGAGCTCACCTTTCATCATGGCAGTGAATATAAATAATATTAATCATCAACTTCATCGCTCTGTCAGCCTTGAAGTAAGTTAACACTCGGGAATCTCCCCGTAGCGACAGGATTATGATGTCTGCAACATGCACTTTTCCCTCCACTTAACCAATTGCACTAACAGCTCACACACACACACACACACACTCCCTCGTGTCTCACTTCCAGTCTGAGTCTGTCGACCATGGTGCAAGAGGTTGCATGACCTGGACTTTATGTTTCATCTTATGCACAGAAAGATAAAATAGGAAGCTCGTAATATTTTGGCTGACAGGTCATGTGTCTGTGTAATGTGTTTGTGTGCATTGCTGCATGCATGTCTTTTTGGAACGGTTGCAGCTGCCTTATGATGAAATTGGACAGTTTTTTTCAACAAAGCCCTTATTCGCACAGTACACTTTGCCTTTGTGAGTTGTTTGCATTGGAAGGCGATGATCCGGCCGCTTATAGTGCTCTCTGACAACAAGAGGACGACAAGGCAGTGTGATGACAATGCATACAATAAACCATCACCGGCGCCGACTAATGGACACCAATTATGTACTGGCATTCAATGTAAGCTTGATTCTAGCAAGCCAATGCCAACCTTAGAAACATACGTACTCTGCTTGTGCATTCATTGACATGCAACAGCTCAAACAATGCAGTAACTGACTTTGTTCCGCTCCCGTACGGTATCATAAGAAAGTTATCGAACAATGTTTTTCTCAGCCATGTAGTGAATAAATAAGAGGAGTGGGATTGAACGAGAGCGCAGCCTACTCCCCCACATTACCACAGGGACTCACAGATATAGTGCTGAGTGAACAAAGACAAAGTTTCATATTTATAGTGAAAACATTGAATAATTTGTTGTTCATCCAATCAACTGCTTTCTCTGGAGGGTACGCACACTTGAATAAAATTGATTGGTAAAGTGATCAAGTGGTGGACAGTTTGGTGAGAAGGACAGCAGCGGCGTGAGAGTAACATTCACGTCACCATATAACAGCATTTTTACTCCTTTCTCTCTCGCCCCACTAAGGAAAATGGACATACTTGTTCAGAAGATATGACTGAGGAGCAGCGTGTGTAACTGTTTTTGTACGTCAGGGCTTCAATCAAAGCTATAGAGTAGCTGTGCTACATAAATGTGTCCGCTGATGATGGTCACAGTCATTCAGTCAGATCGTCTCTTTAAAGGACAAGGACGAAAAGTGGAACAAAAGTGTTGTCAATACTGACAACAGATTTTCTCCAATGGTCATGACTGTAACCCACTTGTGCATGTGGAGTATTGAACAGAATGTAGGCTAGAATTGTGTGTTTAGGGCGAATAAAAAGGAATGTAGGTGGCCTTTGCGACAATGATACTACGTACACACGTCCGTGAACCAATGACGATGATTGAGTAATCGTTGGCAATTGCAAGTATTAATTGGTACTTGTTCACTATTTACCACGTATTCTTCCTCAGTATTTACATAGTGTACTATTGGTAGACCTGAACAGCAAGCTTAGACTTTTGATTTTTAAGGCCCAATGAGATTCCACCTTAAATTTTGTATTCATCAGCACTACTGCTTTGCAAACTGCATGCATCCACCCTGAAGATGCTCGCTAATTATTGCCGCAAAAACCGAGGGCGGGAGGGAAGTATTACAAAGAGTTTACAATGTAACTTACCAGGTGCTAAGTAGGCAGCAAGAAAGATTAAAGTAGCGATGATTCGAAGAAACGTCATGACGTTCACTGATGATGTTCAAATGGCAGTAGCAGTTGTAATCTTGAAACATTCAGTTGTAATGTCCTGATGATGAGGTCAAGGTGGCAGCGACAATAATGTAATAAAATTATGTAATTTAACTTTCAAAAGGTCAAAGAGAAGGGATGAAACGTGTGGAAACTGTTTGTAATAAGTGGTGAAACGGAGGAGCAGTGGCTTCCAGCTAGCCGACCGAAGAGATTCCTACTGGTATTCCAAATGTAAAGTTGCTTCCCCAATACCCGGCGTCAGCCTTTTCCCTCGTTGCACATGGCAGTTGATTACATTTTTAGTGTGGCGAAAAAGAAGGGAGCCAGCCTATCTTTCGGATCATCCTGCTCAAGCTCTTTAACAACAACACAGACTGCTCTTCTTTGACCCATTCCAGCTTCAGCTGCCAAACCCGGCACATGCATCACTTACTATTTTCATTTTAAAAATCATTCACTTTTAGTTGGCATATCTTTTCACAGTTTAAATCTACCTTGAGAATGTTTTAGCTTTGCCTTATGGGTCAGACGCTTTGGCTGAAAAGTTAGTGCGAGGAAATGAGAGATGAGCCTTGTACAAAACAACAAATAATTCTGAATTTCATATGCTTAAGCCATACCTGTGGAGATGACCGAGTGTCAATTTTGCATCCATTAATTAACGTTTAATAAACCGTAGAAATTTTGTATCATGACACTTAGTAGTTACTTTACCCTTAGATTACCATTACTAAATCTTTGTGGCTATTGAATTAATTGGTAATGACTCAATTGCTGCGATTAAGAGTAACAAAAGCATGTGAGCGTTGAAAGAAATGAGGATAATGGACTGACGCCTGCACACTGCCCGTTCATCGTGTGTATAGTCAGCTGTTCAACCTTGAGCATTTGATGCACATGTGTAATATATGTGGTCTTATCCGGAAGTTTCCCAAAGCCCCTGTGAAATACGCCATAAAAATCCATGGAAATTCCATTTCATGAGAACTGCTCCATGGGATCGAGAAGAATCGGAATTGTCACATTTCCATGGTACTGAAAATGAGATTTGAAGGAAACTAGAGTGGGTAAAAACTGTATACTTTGAAATTATTCATGCGCATTTCCCACTCCTTAGCAGCAGCACTTGGCTCAGAAGGGCCGATTAAACGCAGGCGTTTTTCTCTCTACATGTACAGATTTGTGGTAACTTATGAGCACACACCTATAGTAGTGGTCACGGTAAACGGTTGTACACAGAATATATATTCGGCAGTGCTATTTTTTCGCGAGGGATGATGGAGGCTGGAACAATAGTTTTCAATGCGGAGTCTTTTATGCAAATTATAAACCTTGCAATAATGCCAAATCTGTCAAGGCCTCAAGATAAGCGCATTCATTTTATCGTGAGCACCTTAAACTTTTCTGCCCTCTTACAAAATCACCTGCTCAATACTGAAGAAAAACTGATGCAGGAGTTGCTCAAACGCTTCATTACCTTTCATGTTAAAAATAACAGAGTTTTGAGTACTGTAATCTATGATACGATGCTTGCAGCATACTACTCAGTGCTCCTCACTCATGTACGTGAAAGTTCCCATAGTCCGATACCGGTCACAAAGAGGTTTTCACTGAAACAGATTTTTTTTTAAAAATCAGTGACATGCTTGAATACAGACTTGCATAGGACTTCATATACTAAAGTTATTGTAACTTGGCTGGCTTAAGCATTCTAGAAGTTTCCATGGCAGACGATGTTCTGGAAAAGACGTAATGAAGAGGAAGGTTAAATTTAAAGACGCAGTACACAGATTTCTTTGCAAACAGTTGAGTGGGAGGGGCTCAACACGGGACCTTTGGCTAAGGTACTTTTTGATGCCACGGTGCATCAATTCGGTTGCTATTCCCAACCGCTTAATACCCAAGTTGACGACGTAATAGTTGCACTAAGGCCATTATCCTACTGTCCTTTTCACCTGTAAATGTCCCACCATCGATTTCCCATTCAAAATGGGCGGAAATCACGGGCCTCTTTTACTTGGGTTTCCTTGGTATAATAGCTGATAATGAATAATTACCAACATGCATCACGTACAGGCCGCCAAGGTTCGTGATTCACAACATGTCATTAATGTTCTAACCTGTAGCATAGCTTACTGTTATTAAATCCCCATGAAATTTTGCTTTCTCTCCTACAGCCACCACTTCCATACATAACAGGAGCACAAACTTGATAATTGTCAAAGTAAGTATATTGCCAGACCGGGGCGAGTGGATTCTAATGGAGCAGGAGAGGGCCAGACAGTTTACACATGGAAAAAAACTGCATATATACCAGTGCATTGCGTGTAATCAGACTCGGGGACGCACGACGCACTAGAGGAATTTTTACTCCAGACAATTTATTTCCATTGGCAAAGTTAGGCAGAGGATTGCACTCTCGCTGGGGTGCGTAATTTGTGCGTATTCTCACTAAGTAAGCGAGGGTCGTCCAACCCTCGGATGTTAACGCATGAAATCCGTCCTCAACAGATTCTCAGCAATGGACAATAATCTATCTCATTCACTTGTGCTCACGTCCTTCAAAGACAGCGGAAACTTACAGACGACTTGCTTGAACAGCAAAACGGCGACTTTTCGTGGGGGTCATGCATCCTTCTTTGATTAAAAACTCATGTTCAAGGGTCATTCTTGTTCCATTTCAAAGCCAATAATTCCTCATTGAGCAGAGGAGTGAAAACAAGCTATGGAGGAAAACAAATAACTTGAACGAGCGCTGAACAAGCAAGCACACAAGTGTGCACACATATTTATAGCTAGCAACGAGGCTTCTCTCTCTCTCTCACTCTCCCACGAGACTTTCACTTGGCACTTGTTCATTGCATTTCACTTCACCGTCCTTATGCCGGAACCGCTGCTGCACCGCTGGATCAACTTCAAATAGGACCTTGTCCGCTGCTCATATGGGGCGCGCATGGACTAGCGCTGTCGTTACATTAAACTCGCTTAACGACGCCAGAAAAGAAAAGGGGTAGTGGGAAATATGAGAAAATTGTGGGCCCCCTTCAGCACATTCTTCTGTCTCCTTGTAAACAAGACCAGTAGGGATATTTAAACGGCTCCAAATGACAACTCTGTGGTAGAAATGCGACCTAAATTCTACAGGTCAAAGACACGACAGGAATAACTTCCATTCTGGGCCAATAATCATGACTTAACGCCCATCACACTTCACCTCAATGCTTGAAAGTCATGCGAGGGGTGCGGAGAATGACAGAAATAAAGAGGTTGTTAAAATTGTTGATATTTGCACTACCGTGCGTCATCTTCTCTTAAGTAAGCCCTTAGACAAACAATCCGGAGCAAAGTCAAGGAAGAAAAAAATTGATGACGAGGACATGTGTGTGAGATTCAGTGTTGTTACTTAATTCCTTCGGCGAGTTGAATAACTTGCTTTGAAAGGAAGCAAAAAAAAAAGCAGGGAAGGGAGGGATGGATGAAGAAGTATCCAGCGTAACGGGGGGACTTTGTGGGAAGCATCATTGATTGCGAATTGCTCTGCTCTCAGTTCTCTGACTACTTGCTTTAAAATGAGTCATAAAGCCAGTTCTCAAGCTCATTTATTACTTCAGTGGCGTTGGCTTGAAACTGGCCGAAGGATTGACTTCTGTCAATATACTATGCTCCTCATATAGTGTATATAGTGCTGTGCTATTATCTCCCCCTTCTTGTTGCTCTTACCAATTGCCGTCTTTCTTCTTCTTCTTCCTATATGCCTTGAGTTTAGTAGAGCATTAAAAGGGTCTTTGAGCAAATGTTCCGTGGCCATTAGACTTCCAGATCCGAACTTCCCTTGCCTTATACCAGGAGTAGTAGCAGTGCATCCTTTACTGCTCCCACGTTCCCACCCTCTCGTCATCTCCAGTACCGGTCCATCAACGCATTCAAGCAACTTTGCACGTAGGAAGCAAAGTCGCACGTGGCATATCTCCTCGAGCTGTTCACACTTGTTATCTCTAGAACATACATCTGTTACCGTAACCTACACATCTCCAATAATAGTATAGCATGACAAAGGGAAGTGAAAATACACATATTTTATTCGGGACAAATGTCATTGAACATTATTGACAAAGACAAGGTCATTGTATCCATTTACGATAAGCTGCGTTAGTGTGTTTGCTTCTTGAGTTATACTCATATACAGCTTGCCTAATACCGAGATGAATGAACAAGGTGAAACGTAAACAAAGTAATTACAACAAAATTTCCCAAAGTTCTCCATTTGCTGCGGTCAAGACACATACACACAGTGGCAGCGAAGTAGTTGAAAGAAAGAATGGCGAGAATTTCGTTTTAGCTGTGGACTTTTTCCAGGTACCATTCATGATTTCTTGTGAAAGAATGACATAATGCTGGCTTGTTTAGATTTCGGCTGACTTCCACCAGCTGTTCCATTACCTTTGGGAGCACTGGCTTTCTTCTTCGCACCGTCATTATTTGATGATGACTGCTCCTTCTGTGCACCAGCTTTGGCAACTTCTTCGCCAGCCTTGGATCTCGCGTTGGACTTTGTGTCAATTTCCATCGGAACCTCCACCTCCCCTTCTCCATCCGATTCGGAAACAAACTCTTGTTTCTTTTCAGTAACTAAAACATAATCATAAAAAGTGGAAGCAGAACATGTATTGTTGGGCCATGAAACAGTACTGCGTACATGAAAGGATGCGCACTTTTCCCGGAACCCTCAACATAAAATCTAAAGGTTTAACTTATTGGACAGCTGCAGCTGAACAAGCAAAAACTTGTGCGATATTCGCCATTCAAAATTCACTAGAAAAATAAAGGGGTTCTATGGCCTTTTTTAAGGAGTGTATTTCCATCAGGTTAAGTAATCGTGCGGGATACTTCTTGTAATAATAACACCCGCTACTTCCAAGTATCTTTACAGCACTCACAAGGTGGTTACCACAAGCTGCAATTCTATAACATTTTGCTCCTGTTATTGTAGGTATGTATGTCACACATATTATTGTTGACGGGGGTGTTACATTATTGCTCTAGTGTCATTCTCTCGACCTCTTGAAACCATTCGTAGGGTCACAATAAGCTTAGAAAAGACAACATTGACTCAGTTCAAGAGGAACGTTTACGAGCGACACGGGTTATTAAGGGCAACTGAGAGAGAGAGGGGAATTTTACACTCGTTATTAAATTATCTCAATTCGGTCACCCAGCCTAAACCATACTTTTCCTACCTGCACTAATGCATACAATTAGTCAAAACAAGGCGATTTGAAAAGGACCAATCTATAATGATTTCTTTGAGCTCTTACCAATGAAGCCATCCTCATCCTCGTACGTTTTCACAACCGTCTTCAGGGTTCGCTTTCGTCCGTCCCGACAAGTAGCTTTGTCAGACAATTTATGCTCCTCAGCTGAATGAGACTTCTCTTGTTCCACCTCTCGTTTCCCCTCCTCCTCTTCCTCTGGATCTGAGTCGATTCTCAATGGATGGCTTCTTTCTTCAAAATCTAACATACGCACAGATAAGTTAGTCAGGTAAAATGGTCATGAGAGACTCGTAAAGTAAGTCGTCATACTGCGTAGTCTAAAGCACTAAATCCGAGACGTGCCCTTGTCTGCATGTGCACTTAATTTTCATACAAACAATACTTGCTTAGACGGGAATGCTAATCTACCTTGAGATGCTCAAGCTCTGTCTTATATAGTTGCACTGCTCATCATCATATTGCACGAAGGACGATAAAATTTACGCATCGTGCCTAAAACAACATTGGTACGGTACTACCAATTCTTTTACAGTTTTCCAAACTTCATAAAGGAGAACAAACAGTTGTTGGAGTAGCAAAATTTTATGACCCCCATTCCGTGGCTAGCACAACAACTGAAGGATGCAAAATTTACTGCACCCACTACGGACTGCATAAATATTATCCCTTAAAATGTACTGGGGATTCTGCGTGCCGTATTTGAAGTGCGTAAAATTTACCTAACCAATTAATTAGCAGGAGCTCTTCAGCATGCACTTGTATACAAGTTAGTCGAAGGAGTATTAGTTTCGCTCTACAATATCTTATCGTTGTCATGTCATATGAGTGAAAATAAATTCTACTTTGATTGGTTGCTTGGTTGCTGACAAAAATATGAGATTTATACCTGAATCTTCGTCACTTGAAGAGAATTCAGAATGATGCTTCTTTGCACTTCGGTCGTCATCATCCGAGCCCGAGTCTGACTCAATGCGGATCCTCTTTCTGCCTTGAGTGCTCTTGAACTCTGAAAAATCACCCTTGTTGTAGCAATTAATGCGAACATAATAAGAGAATCCTTGACGTACTTTTCTTCACTTCTTTTCCCACCGGTTCTTTTTCAATCTTCTCCTTAGGTTTTGGTGGTTTTGCTTTGCTGAAACTAGCAGCAAGTGATGACTGGCTAGCTCCTGTTTTGCTTTTCGTTGAGTTATTTTTACTGGGACTTTTGTTCCTCGTACCATTCGTAGCTTGACTCACAAAAAAATGTTTAGTCTTGGCTTCATCTTTCCCATTCGAGGCTGGTTTTGGCGCTTTCTCAGAGGATTTTGAAGCTTTGTCAGTGGATTTTGAAGCGTTGTCAGTTGATTTATTTTCTTCCTTCTTCACTATCGGTTGTGGGCTTTTATTAGCCACCGGATGGTTTACTCTGGCTGGCTTGACCTCAGCATTGAGGGAGAAAGGTCCGTACCTATCGATCACAAAATCATGCTATCATACCTCCCATTAATATCATGACAAAAACAATTACCGCTATACACTTACTCGATAGCACTCTTCTCCTTCCCACCCAGCTTCACAATATCACCCAAAACAGGACTTAACACAGACGCATCAGGTACCGGATCTGCACTCAAGCAGTAGATGTGGACGGAATACAACTTGTCGAAATTTTTTATAATTTCAGGGTAGTCGCTATCCCGGCACAGCATCACAACCTGCTTCTCAGTTTCATCCACCGGGCTGTCTGATTCCGCAGCAGCTATCCCTTTCTCTCTCACCAATCCACTCACATAAAATAATGCAGACAGTTTCTTATTAGTCTTCTTTTCTTTTTCGTAAAATGTGTACAGCATCCTGAAATATTCAATAAGGCAGTTAACAGAATTTGAATGGAATCAGATGATGGGAATGCTGAATGTAAGTGTCCAACTTACTGCTTTGCGAGATTCACATGCACACCAAGGAAGACGCTCAGGAATTTGTATGTGACCTGCAAAAGTATAGTTATAGGAGACTAATAAATACTATTTTGCTTGTAAATTATATTCTTATTAGATTACTTACAATTCTTTTGTCATCATACAACAATTCCTTCAGGTTCTCCAGGTACAAGTCGTCTGTCTTGATCATATTGAACGACTGAGAAAGTGTAGCAGCGGCACTTGCACTCAACAACAATTTGTTCTCAATTTTATTTTTATTCCGTCTTGCGAATCAAAATTGTATTTCCGTTCTCCACATATATTGAATCACAAAGGGCCTCAATTGTTTTCGGCTTTATTTACGTCGGCTTTTATATTATTTTGCTTTTTGCGAGCTCAATTGTCCAGCGGGACGACTATACCCACGCGCCCTTTCTCATCATTGGATCCACGCAGTCGGCGCGGAAAAGAAACATTTCGTAGTCTAAAATATTTCTTAATATATCCGCAGAAGAATCTCCAACTCCAAACTTGACCCGGATTAAATTGGGAGGTCAATTGACAAAAAATCTGTAAACATACCAAAGATGATGAAAAAGTAAATATACAGTGAGTGAGTGAGACATCGTTAGTAGCTAAAAATTAAAAAAAAATACAGAGGAAGTGATCATCAGGATGAGTTCCTGTGGAGACGAGGCCGTTCAAGCAACCAACGACGATGCCACGACCTGTAAAAGGTCAGCCATTGGCCTGGGATATTGGTCGGATCCTTTTCTTCCTTGCTTCATCCGAGGGGCGTCCATCAGAAAAGCACCGGAAATCAACAGGGGCTACTTTGCTCGGCATTATGGAGTCCATACGCTCATCTTGAACGCTCTGAGAAAATTTGGGGAAATTGATAGCGCGGCGGAGCCGGTGGATGTACAAATAATCAACTTAGGATGTGGATTTGACACCTTGTACTGGCGACTGAATGCAGACAAGAGTAGTCTTGAGGATAAGGTCAATATCAAGTGCTTTGTTGACGTGGACTTTCCCATTACAACGTTGAAGAAAGTACATTTTGTCAAGAACACCAAAGAACTTCTGACGGCCATTGCCAACGAAGGTAAGGAAGGCAGGAAGGAGTCTTTAAAAAAACACGAATTTAATCTTGATTTAATGCTTTAAAATATTAGATGGCGATATCGTGAGAAGTCAGACCGAGTTACACGCTTATGCATACCATATCGTGGGTCTGGATTTGCGGGATTTAAAGCAGGTTAGCTATAGCGAGCTCCGTAATATCGGGGGGGGGGGGGGGGGGGGTTAAAGAGCAATTAAAGTGATCATCTTCTATTCATCTTTTTTACAGCTGGAATCAAAATTGGATAGTTGTGGTATCAAGTATGATGTACCTACTTTGTTCGTGTCGGAGTGTGTCCTAGTCTACTTAGAGGCCAAGTCGTCCGAGTCATTGTTGTCTTGGCTGAGTGAGCGCTTCAAAACTTCGGTCCTTGTCAACTACGAACAAGTAAGAGTTTTGCATTGCAGGTTCATTCATCAACAGAGTCTAATGAATTGTTGCGGTATGCAGGTGAATATGACAGATACTTTTGCCCAAGTAATGCTAAGGAATCTGACCCTAAGAGGTTGTCTTCTTGCGGGTGTTGACCATTGCAAGAGTATGGATACTCAGATCGAAAGGTATTGAGCGGGCTTAGCCTAACAAGAATATTTTGTATCAATATGTAAACTTATACTTTGATAATAGATTCACCAAAACTGGCTGGACCGGTGCGTACGGATGGACGATGAACGAAGTTTACCGAGCTATTCCACCCAGTGACATCCAGAGGATTGAAAAAATTGAGTTGCTTGATGAACAGGAACTCCTTCGGCAGTTATTTGATCATTATTGCATAACAGTGGCATATAAATCTGAGACTCAATTACATCTAGACGAAATTGGATTGTGAATTGCTCAATGTCGTCACCTCAAGCTGCGAATGCAACTCCTCAAAAGAAAGTATTCATCTCGACTTTAATCTTTAACCTGTCAGTGTCTAGCTTATCTCATCTCTAATATCGAGCTGTGTTGTATCTCTTCAGTTCCCAGATTTTCAATGTACTTTGGACTAACGTCGTAATTCTTTATTTAAAACAGTGTCATGTTCTATACTCGCTGCAAGATAAATGTGATATAAGAAATCCTGTGTTACGTTGACTCATTTGAGTAGACCTGGTTCAGGGCTGGCTTTTCATGGTTAGTCATCACCATCTGCTGCATTCGTGTGGTACACGGATTGATGGCGAAGATGAGGTTGGTATGTGCTTGCTGGTATTGCGTCAGAACCATGAATTAATATCAGCATGAAGTCCTTCTCTGTAAAGTTAAAGCGTCAGAATTCGTTTCAGTTTTCATTCTCGTTATTAGTTTGTCATATTTTTATTTCAACCTTTATAAAGAACCATCTCATTTTTCTTGCACTGGATTCGCATGAGTCGTAGAGAGTCACTAGGATTCAAATCTCGAACGAGTGCAGTGGCTAAATTCTCCAGTGCTCGTATGCAGTCCAGGTACTTGATGCCTAATGTTTTGTCCATAGCAATCTTAATTGGACGCCCTATACAGCATAAACTTCATAAGCTTTACTGCAGCCCGGTTTACTACAACAGCTTCTTAGTAGTGGATTGCATTTAATTACAACCTTCACCATTTGTGACGATGACACCAATGACACCTTTGTTTGTTTGAAGCCGTCTCACCATATCGTCGAATGCTTGAGGGTCCTTTGAAATATTTAATCAAAAGTAAAGTGTTCTATTTCGTTGGGTTTCAAGAGAAGACTCACCATTTGGAACCCCGATATTTTAGTAAACACTTGCTGGGGAGATACAAAGAAATCGTTGAAAAGATGAAGACTTAGCTGCCGATTAAGTTCGATCCTAATCGCTGTGATTCCAGTCAACTTGTGCCTAAGAGTGAAGTATACTCAAGCTTCCACTTTCCACTCACGATTGTTTGACATGATGTGGACAAGCACAACCACAGAGATATTCAATAAAATCAAACAAATATATCGATTTTCTTCAGACATCAACCGTACTATGGCAACCTGAAACCAATGTTCCGGAGTACAAACGCACCGACTATGAAGCAACAGAACTAGGGAGCCGGAAGTAAAGAAAATTTTCTTTAATTGACTGAAAAATTAACACTTGGACAACAGGAGTGATGGTCGCTGTATTCAAATGAACACAACCACTGACGCCAAATTGTAGACCTCAACAAGGCTTGCCCATAATGAAAATCACTGCGACGAAATGTCAAAAATAGTGGAAATGACAACAAATTTGACCTTTAGAACAAGTGTCACTTGTGGATAAAATGATTGCTTTTACAAATTTCTGGTATTTTAGCACCGAATACCCTTAAAATCACGACAACAACAGCTCGTTGTCTCCTCATTCGACGGACATTTTAGAAGCAAGCAGATGGAGCTCTTTCCTGTAAGGCGCATTTCTTCGTATCGTTTCCAGAGTTCGAACAGCGAGCTTATGGTCAATATTTTTTCTCGATAAATTCCACAAACTTAGGGCCAAATCACTCATCTCACTAAGGTTTCCCCAACTTAGAATTTCGTTAAATAAATCTAAACCAAGTTTCCCCTGTAAACAAAAGAAAATATCATCAGTATAATTATTACCTGGAGGCAAACAAAACTGTTCGATTTTCCACTCTCACCTGTTTCTTCATTTGATTCTGCTCCCCATAAACCCGGAGGGCAGTAAGAATTTCATTTAAAACTAATGTAGCAGTTGCATCGATTTCATTCAGGAATGCTTCATCCCCTCCGTAAAGGCCATCGTTGGCATCAACTAGAAAACAAGAAGTACTGTTTAAGACATTGGACCGAGATTAAAGTGACCGGAGTTAGATACCAAATTGAAAGCAGCCCACCTCCGTTAAAATGATAAGCCAATTTCTCCTGCGAGTAGGCGCCCAAAAGAGACAACGCTCGGAGAAAAATGGAAGGAACGTTCCAGCCAATATTTATCAACCCTTTTAATAAGTATAGCACAGGTTCTTTGGGATGATCCGGCACGGCCAATAAAGTGCTGAGCTGTAAGTTTCGATCATAGTAACATTTTCAATTATAAGAGTGCTGCGTTGGTATGGTAAAAAAAAGTAGTGCGTGCTACCAAAACAGTAAAAACGAAAACGTACCAAGTTGCCGATATATTCCATGAGCACAGCTTCTCCGCACTCAAAATCCGCAACGCTACTTTTGTTCAGCAGGTTAATAATGGCTTTTAGGCATGCTTCCCCTAAAATCCCACATTTCAGTTTATGACCACATACGACCAAAAAAATATAATAAATCTTGACATACCTTGACTAACACATTGATTAGAATACGCTACTTGACTCGTGAGCAGATACAGTTGAAGTTGTGTATAGCTGTTTTCTAAAGACGGAATGGTAATGAATGCATAGGCGACACAGGCAGATAAAAATGACTTGGTTCTTTTCGTGTGGTGACCATCCACCAAGTCCCTTACTTTCATCCCCAAGAAACAGACGCACTGTAGGAAATTAAAATGCTTGTTTTCGAATGTTTTCGCACCTAGTTTGGAATTTCAGAGTTTTGTCACAAACAAACAGTCATGATTTACTAACTTGTACAAGCTGAACCAGGACCGCATCTATATTCGAACAAGCTCCTCGGGCCTCGTCGTAAAATTGTAACTGTTTTTCAAAATCTCTGCCGAAATTCACACGAAGAATGTATCCATTTATTAGGTTCCCGATTTGTTTGATTTCGTCCACCGGCGTCAAGGCACTGAAACATTCATAAAAACACTCTCAGCACCCCGAACATGAATCAAAAACTTGAAATGTTTCAAAACTCACTCGACGGAATCATGAACAATTGTGGCTAAATGCAGTAAGGTATTCACCACAATGTTGTTTCCCTGTGGTTGTGAATGTTTTGCATTAAAGGCTGCGATGACACTCTTGACCGTGTCAACATTCAACATTGTGACCAACTTTATAAACTTGTCCTGTCAAAGGAATACTCACTTAGCTTCTTGAAATTCGTACAGCAGAGGCGTCGGAAGGATCACAACCGCATGCGTATGACATAACATAAAAAGAAATTCTCGAAAATCAAAATAGGCAAAGAGGCGATCCTGTGAAAAGTTTGCATTTCAGATTCATGACATGTCACACGTGTCATGCCCCATTCCGACGCCACTGACACAAAGAGTCTAAATTTGAAAGAGTCTACGAAAAGAACAAACCATTTGGAGTAGCTGTGTAATATCATTAGAGAATGTGAGCAACTTTTCAATTATGTTGGCAAGTTTTCCTTGGAATTGATCCGCATCTCGATATCGTATGTGCTGCATGATGTCTTCAAGGACGTCACTTATTGTGGTACACTATGAACCAATACGCAAATGAATTAGTACGTTGTCCACCCAATTAAACCTCAACAGCTACATTACCCCAAAATGTTTGACTGCAAACTCGATCCAAACTTGACAACATGCCAAGTACTGACTTCGATCCTGGATGTTTCGCACGGCAGGCCAGACTAAACTCCAAATTTCTTTGGCTTGTTGCTGCGGAGGGTCAGTTAGTACCAAACATAGACCAAGATTCCGGAGAATGGTCCCAAGGTTCGTTTCAAGCGTTAATATCATTTCCAATATATGTAGGCATTCTTCTGCGATGAAGGATGGTGGGAACGTAGACAAGACCGAACTGAGCAGTAGGGATTTCCAGCTGCTCCGAATAAATTCATTACTAATCTTGTATGAAAAGCAATTGTAAGGGGTTTTTGGTTACTTAGACCACTGATACTCACAAGGGCGGAAGACTGGAAACAAGCTGAATGACATAAGTCAAATGTTCACCATGATGTACCAAGCACTGGAGTATCCAGTCCACTGCAGGACTCAAAATACTCATGTATGTTTCCATGGCTACCTTTGCTTCTGCCAAATGCGGGTTATGCCGAAAATTGTCAAAAGCCTATAACACCATCAACACAATAATTTAATGCTCTCTCAACATCAAAGTTTCCATGGAAACAAGCTTACTTGATCATGTAGCAAAAGAAGATCCTGAAAACTCTGCAGGTAAAGCTCTCGGTTATTTGGCACAAGTTCCATGGCCTTACGGCATAAATAACACCTGGAAGATGAAAATTATTACCTTGAAGAAATTCACACCCAGTACATCATTACCATCAGAGGCGTCGGAAGGATCAAAATCATGCGTATGACATGAGGCCATGCTCGGTGTATTGAAGAAAAAGAATGCTCGGAAATCAAAATCAAATTTTTCTTATCGGATTTTAGATGGGAAATCATGTGGAGGCAAAGGGATACCCTTCCATTTCCGACTCTTAGGTATAAAATGTCACACGTGTCATGGCCCGTCCCGACGCCACTGCTTACCACCCATGAGCAAGACAGAATATATACCTCATATAAATGGCAACCACTGGATCTCCTATTCCCCACATGCTATTCAGCAAACGAGAAAGTATTCTCCCGTATTCAGGTCTGTAAATACATCTCATTATGTACACGTTTGTATGTGATTAGCATATGAATTACTTCCATGTCTACGACAACTTACTGTGTGGAAATAAATGAGTACGACTTGAGAATGGCAAGTTCTAGGCATATACGCGGCAAAAGTTCTCGAATGGATCCAACTTTGAAAAACCAATTTTTGCATGTCTCCCTTGCCACTTCTGCTGAATGCATGTCACTGTTCAAAAATTATTGTACTTCAATTCAAAAGCTCCTTTAAATCTCTTGGATATCTTTGAGGTTAAAATGACTCACTTCTGTTTCCCTCTCAGTCTGTTGTAAACCATATCACCAAACTTATCCAGCATATCCGTAATAATCACAAATTTACTTGGGTAGAAGGAAACCACTGTGGAATCCCCAAGGAGTTTGCAGCACTAGACCCATAAGAAAATTTAAGACAGTCCATTCTCTTTGTCAAGAATAGCAGAAAAGTCACACCTGAATAGAAATTTTGAGCGCATTTACGCGGAGATCAGCGTTCCAAGCTTGAGTCAGTTGCTGGTCTAATTGACTGATCTGTTGATAAATAAGGCCATGTCAGAATTTCAAGAACCCAAGCACCCATGAAAACTCACCTTATTAATATACTCCTCTTGACTCAAGCCACCAAAATATTGTTTAGATCCACAATCCAAATCCAGTTGCTCCAGACGATGCAGCACTTTCTCACTGACACCTCGTACCTCTAATATTAAATTCATTACATTACATATTCACAACAACAAACAAAATTCATCACTCAAGTCCAATATATCTAACCATGCTCAGCAGAATAAATGGAGGTGGTGATAGAGAGTTTCTCCTGAGTGGTAAACTTGTTTAAAATGGCTACTTTCTTGGAGCTCCAAGGCTCAAAGTTGTCACTTCTTGGAACGTAGTCCGGTCCATACGCCGAATCCGCAGCCATTCGTGTCAGCGGATCCAATTCATTCAATAAACTCAAAGGGTCAACACCATCCACTGGTCCTGTCTTTGTTTTCTGTGAGCATGTCGTATGCTAATAATTTTGAAAAAATCCCATAATTGAAATAACTGCATACTAACAGAGCTGTCATTTAAGCAGGAATTATTAACTCACAATGACGGTATGGGTGAAAAGTGGGTGTTTCTCTATGGCACTGGGTTGTAAATCATTCTTACTTCCCTTCTTCCGCTTGTATGCTTCATTGTTGCTATACCTGCGATTATTAATTCCATCAATTAGCTCTTCTTGACAACTTGAAAATAGTCCATTATTAATTAAACAAATCATTACCACTGGTACGGCATCCTTGAGAGTATTACGTCAAAAAACTACTCGTATCACAAATTATAATTGAAAGGAAAAATGTAGCGATCAGTCTACTTTTTGAGGTGGAAATATTCATTAAATTAGCTTGAACCTAATAAAAGTATAATAAAATAATTCTCATCACTTCTCACATCACACCCACATTATTACTACTACTGGAAAAATACACTCAAACTTTTAACTCTTCTCTCCAGTTATTACTTGACTTGCCAGTTTTTGCTTTCCCGCTTGGCCAAGTTCACCTGCGCAGGGAATAGTTCTTGGTGCCTCCAGATCACAGGACCTGAAATGTTGCGAAATTTCCAGTTTTGTCACTCCAAGGTCGCTCCAGTTGCTAACAATAATAACATGAGGTCATGCTCGATGTATTGAAGCAAAAATAATTTCTGAATACCAAAATCAAATTTTCCTTATGATACTTAAGACAGCAAATTTTTAGGGTGCAAAGGGGGACTCTGTGAAAGCTTCCCATTTCAGATGCTCGAAAGCCAAAATCAAATTTTTCGTATGGGATATAAAATAGAACAAAATAGAGGCAAAGCTTTCTAACCAAGCTGAAATTAATTACCAGTTTTTGTCACCTCGTCAAGCTATTCTAACCGAGTTCTTACAAGAACTCAAATTCACAAGTCGCAACAGTAACAAGTGCAAGGAAGCATAGGGAGGGGTGCAATCTCAACTGAGGAGCAAGAGAGGAAAGCACTGTCGACTTTCTCGTAGTTGAATCAGTCTTTTTCTCTTGGACATTTCACAGAATTATTCCCACTTTGACTTACTGTAACACAACTATAAAGTCACATGCAACAGAGGCACATGAGATAGGGGATTGGACGAGACGTGAGGAGCATCCATGACAGATTTCCTTCTGATAGCCCAAATAATTAACCTTTTAAACCTTTGGAACTGATGATAATTGCATCAATTAATCTGAATTGCACTTGGAAATGAAATGTGCCAACATTAGATTCGCCTGTGCACATTCAAGATGCCTCAATCTCTCATTAAAGTTAATTCCTGATGAGCCCCGTACTCTGGGAGCGACTCATTCATTCAGTCACAAGAAAGTCAAACATGCTGGTAAAGCTCCATTGTGAAGATAGACGTTTAAATGCAAATGAAGAGTCTGTAATTAATTTTAATGAAGAGGCAGGTGAAGATTGCTACAATTTAAAGTACTCTCGGCAAAGGATTTGCCAAAGGAGGGTGTTAAATAATTTGTGCTCTATTCTTCTTCCATTGATTCATACTATTTCATTTTCTATTATCCCACAGTAAACAAAGATCCCTTGGACTGGAAACTTAACCGTAGCCCTTTGATGTCTATTCTATAGTCCCTTTGAGGATCCACGTATCGCTCAAGTTGAAGGCGAATGAGAACAATAAGTATGTGTGCATAGTTGGAGTGTGTGGAGAATGCAAATAAGAGCCGATCAAGTCTTCGCATTTGATTTGCCTACAGGAAGAAGGAACAAAGAGAGCAATAGACGACGATGCATTTAATAGAAGGCCAAGACTGCGTGCGGGGAGTTTCCCATCCAAATAGCCAGATTTTTTTTCTCCTTGCTTATATTCTGAGCTTTCCCCGGGTCCAATACACAACGTTCGTCTGCGGTAGGGATATAAGATTCAGGGGACCAGAACAAGGGTAAACTTCTATTATGTGTACAAACAAACAAGTAGGGATTATCGATTGGATTTTTTTCAGCTCCATGAACTTTTTCTTATGACCTGGAAAGAGAGTGAGAGAGAAGAAAAAAAACTTACTACAAGGAAAAGGACGAAGAGAGGATGAAGATGTGTATGATTAATACAAATGTCGTGTATGCTCAAGTCATCGGGCCATGTATGGAACAGCTGATTGTCGTGGCAGACTGAGTTGACATGTAGAAAATTCCTGCATACATGAGTCTGCTGAAGCCGAAATATCATTACTGGCATCCAAAGTTCACTTTGCTTCATTCTGTGAATCCATGTCGCTATTTCATAAATGTATGCCTTTGCATTATCTTCCCCTCCTAGTTATTCAAATATGGCCGTTTGTGGGCTCTGGATGAGAAAGAATAAAAAAAAAACTTATTCGCATAGTCAATATAATGTGATTGTGCAAATAAAACGACGGAAGGAAGTCTGTATGATGATGATGATGATGACTATTATATGTTCTATGTACAACTCCTTCAGGGGGCATTTAGCTGGAAGTTGGAACCAGAGAAAGGAGAACGAAAGAATTATTATTGCATGAGTGATTCTTTGACGGACTAGTTTTTTCTACCAACTACAAGGCCTCGTCAGAATTTCATACATTCCCTGACATATATGAGGAGAATAGGAGTTTTTTGAATTCTGCTCCAGGTTTAACTTAAGAAATGACCCACTTGAGTATACATTGACGATACTTGAGGCGAATCTCCTGAGTAAAATGTAAGTGGGCTGCTCACTGCAAGTCGGTGCAACATTGTGGTCCAAGTCGGTGGAAGTCGAAGGTTGACTCAAGTGAGGAATCCTTTGGTTAGTATACGCTTCCCAGCAGGCTATATTGGCCTCTTCACATATTTTTCAATATTTTTCAAATATTTTTGACAATAGTTTGATTCAAGCTCCTCTGTACCATCTAAATATCTTGCATGGAGAATTCTAATTAAGGAAAATGCACTAAAAAAGTCAGTGGATTAGTGTACAAGATTAGTCAGTTTTAGAAAAGTACTGGTGAAGGTAGGACGAGGAGGAAGAGTAGCGGTGGTCGATTTTTCGGTACAATTTCTCAAATTGGCTTCAAGGATCGGATAGACAGAGAGAGAGAGAGAGAGGAATAACTCAAGCGATTACAATGGCAAGACATAGTTTTGTACTATTAGGAATTCTCTTTTTCTTCGCCTACTCTCCAACTCCTGCTGTTAGCGTTCCAAAGAATCTGTCATTGCCGGTGCCAGAGCTGTGTGCAAGTCGGAAGATCCATACTAAGTTGGCGGACTCGGAGTACTACTTCACGTGGCTGGAGACTGATACAAGGAATCTATTCCTCAACTGGCTGGATGCACGGAACTGGTGCCGAGAAAGATGTATGGACTTGGTTAGTCTGGAGTCTCCCGAAGAGATACAACTAGTTAAGCAGTACATTGCCACTTGTAAGTATGCATGCCATTTTTTCGTCCTCCTTTTTTTTCTTCTTCCACAATTCTTGTCATCATTTTTAAGGGATTGTTTAAGAGGACCCATGAGGGGATGGAATAGATATGAAGGAGCGGAAGTACTAGCCTAGTTTAGTGTTATAAATCTTGGCTCTAACCATCCCGAAGGGTCGTACTTTACTACATAGCTGCATCAAATTCTGCTAATATGTATTCTTCTCAAGCTCACGTTGAATATCAGTCTCCTTTTAAAACTAAGGTGACAAACATGGACATTATTCTTGTCAAGTTCCTGACTTCCCTTTCACACTGACATAATGCAAAATCCCCTCACGCCTTCCCGTATCTCCGTTTCAGTCTCAGTAGTCTTGTCCTAGATTCTCAGGTGCCACTGCTACTTCTCAGAAATGTCTCCCCTTCCACCAGTAACCAGTGTATTGGAAATTATGCAGATGTGCGAAATGTATGAATACATATTGATTTGTCAAGTCTATAACGAGGAGGAAAGTTTGACAGTGGTGTGACAGCGACAGTATAGTGTAGTTGTACAAGATCGACAGACAAATCAAAGTAAATCTGACTGAGTGGAGTGATGGGATAATGAAAGGGAAATTTGCATCCAGAGAGTTTTTAGTAGCTGCTTGTGTGTATGGATGGATGAATGTGTGCGTGGTTCTAGTAAAGAGACAGAGTTGTCTTTTTCCAGTGACGTTAGCTGTCTATTTTGAATTGCAGATAGCATCAAATACAGCTGGACCTCCGGTCGTCTCTGTGACTTCGGAGACTGTTTTACGAGGAAAGACCTTCAGCCTTTGAATGTAAATGGTAAGGAGATTTAATGCTTTAGAAATGAGTTTCTCTCTCTCTCTCTTTCCCTTTCTCTATGCGTACTACAGAAAGTTTGAGCTGAAAATTTGACGCTGAGCCATGGCCAAACTTTTTACATGCCTCTTCCTTGTCTTCTTCTTCTTGAGTCTCCTCCTCATCCTCCCACTACCTTTCCTACAACATGGTCCTTGTATTGCATGTTATTATATTATCCTCATTCTCTAATTTTTTATGAGACCTTCATATTTCTATAGGTTCTAGTCTTACATGATTTCTTTGTGCTCCGTATTTTACTGCTCTAAGATAAGACAAAGCGGGCCTTTAAATATTCTCCGGTACAAAAAGGTTGCTATATTTTATGTATGTACTACATTTAGGTTGGTTCTGGAGCGGCTCAGGTCACAGGATGCATCCAACAGATGAGCAAAGCGCTTACAATGACTGGAGTCAGACTGGAGGGTATGCTCTGCTCATTATTAGACTAATATACTTGCCTAGTAGTACTAGAAGAGTCAAGTTAATTAGACCTCTTTTGGCTCCGATAACAAATGCCCCGTCCATTCTCATATTCTCCGTCGTGGTCATTACATGACTGAGCTAACGAGTTATTTATTCACATTGCTCGGACGTTAATCCTCTTGCCTAACTTTGATATTCCTTCAGAAAATTTTCGCATAAGTTAGTGTAATTATGTATTTTAATTGTAGCCGACTTGTCCAGTCGTTAGGAGGCAGTCGCTCTTGAGCATTCGCCTCTTGGACTTGCATTCAGTTTTTGTTTTGAATCCAATGTGAAGTGTATGAAAAGTTAAAATATACAATGTAAAAACTCTGTTTGTTTTGCATAGATTAAAGGTTCCACAGCCGGACAACCGTGAGAAGAAAGATGGAGGATACAGCGAGGCGTGCATGGCCTATTTGAATAATTACTACGAAGATGGAATCAAATGGCATGACGTTGCTTGTCATCATATCAAGTCATTTGTTTGTGAAAATCAGCCCATACTTGTTCAGTACGCACGTTACATAAGTAGGAAGAGCGGATTAAGAATATAATTGAGCCCATTTATCCTCGCCCTCCTCTTGTGCTAGATAAATTCCTAGCTAGCTCTGTCTTACAACTCCTGGTCCTCTCATTAGATCTTCCCCCCTCCTTGGTATTCTCATGAATTCTAAATTCCAGGTCTCCATCATCTCTCCCAACTAGTTAGATCCTTCATGATGAATTTCCCCCGCTTCTTTTATTCATGTCCCTTCAAAGGCGCTCTACTGATTTTTCCACACGCTTCCTTCCGCCTCCCTACCCTCTTTTTCACGCTCCCATTTTTCTTTTATGACAATGAGGATCTTACACACATCCTCTATAAGCTTTTATGTATTCTCTGTGATATTTTTAATAACATTTCTACACCCCATCCAATTTTTGAACTGACATGTATTTTTGAGCTGAAATAAAAAGAGTGGATGGCAGCCAAGTTTTTGATTCGTGCATTATTTGTGTATAATAGCAACAGGTGGAGTTTGCCGAGTCAAGTGACAAGAGAGAAGGAAGAAGGAAACTAAAAGGGGAAATGAAGTTTGCATGTGATCTAGTTTCATACGTTAAATTTAGATGCATGTAATGAAGAGCGAGACTGGCGTGTTCCATCTACTTGCAGAAGTTCCACAGCATTGTCCGCTGGCCATTTAGATGTGAATTCTTTCATCCATCCACTCTCTCACGTAGTCCCATTCAGCGACCTTGGAATACTGACCGATCCATGTAGTGGTAGTTGTAATGAAAAGTATTCCGAATATTCCTCTTCCGCCGCTCTTCTTCATCCAGACAGGACGGGAGGAAGTGGAGAACTATTAAAGCACTCCGTTCAAATACATCCCATGTGCTGCTTTGTACATGGGCAAATGTTGCGTAATAAATAGGGAGAAAATGTAATAAATGTGGCATAATATATACTTGGAAGACCTCTACTCAGTGAATTCTTTTGTGCACCACTGCGTGCATATGGATCTTTGTTGTTGTCAGGGAGAGAGCAAAAGTATAATCTCGTTTTTGAATTATTTCCACCGGCTTGGGAAAATAGGTTTAGTCCTGTAGAGTGAGTTTGTTTGCGTGTGAGAGTGAGACCATGGTTTAATTACTGTTCTGCTATAGGCGCAAACATGGAGAAAGAAAGACAAGAGCAGTTAGTTGGAGTCAAGCAGAGCAACACATAGAGAATCATCAACAACGTGGATTTCAGAATGAGTTTAAAAGCACCTTTAAAATACCTATCAAAAGCATTACAATTCTATGGTAATGGTTTGAATTAGAGAAAGCAAAGGCTGTGGAGGCCTGTGCCGACTGTGCCGCATAGATAGCTTCGCTCAGCTGAACACTACCAATGAATCATTTGCACACATATATACTTATTTGTATGATAGTAACCACAAAGACACGTATGAACATTGAACCAAACACACCAGGGGCTGATAAATGTACTTGGCTGGAAATGAAAAACCTCGTTCAGCTTCTTGTATGTGATTCTGTCTCTTCACAATCATTTCTCTCTTTCTCTCTCTTTCTGTCACACACACGCACTTTGAACGTACTGACAAAGTCGTTCAATTTACTTTCTAGCTGGAAGTGATGATGATGCTTTGTTGGTGTATTTGTGAGCTTCGTACTATAGGTGTGCGGAGGACATATGTATACACCTTAATACAGAGTGGAATCTAATCTGTTCCAACGTTTACTCTAGAGATTACCTAAGAGGCAAGGATGGGAGGTTGCACCACATAAGTACCAATAAAGGAAGACCTTGAAGACTTTTCCTAAATCCATTTTCACTTAGGCCATCGCCGTACTGACAAAATGTATATAAGGGCTTTAAGACAAGGAGTAAAGGCAAGTGGTTGGAATAATAAGGGCTCTTGACGGACGGCTTGTGGGACTCTGGGTCGGCATGTTGAGCCACAAATGTGGTTAACCTTAACACGTTGTACCTACTACATGCTCTTCGACGCATAAGCTAGTGCCAAAGTGTGTAAAGTAGAGAGACAATATGTTACTGAAAGCGCTCGATAAATCTTTGGTAAATGAGCTCAAAGCCATCAAGTGGTCTTGATAATGATATGAGAGTGGAAGGAAGAAGACCAAAAATATGCAACATTTTCTCAACACGGAACTAACTGTACATATCCCTCATTTTCGCCCCACTTTTCCTTTCCTTCTCCTCTTCCATAAATTTATATCTATCTATCCTTTTCAACAAAGAATGTAAATAAAATCAGTTCAAGTCCGTAGGCTTGATGAAGGGACGAGTAACAAAATCGGGAAAGAAGAAGAAGAAGAGGATATTTTGTATGCGTCACAAGTAATGCATTTTCTCTTTATTTTTCTCCTGAATAAACGGGGTGTGTGTGTAGGAGGAAAAGATGATAGGAGAAAATGATGGAAATGGCTTAAAAACACACGTACTAAGCAGCAAGTGACTTGAGGGAAGGATCAATACTTTTACTGTTATTATCACAGACATAGCATGTACAGTAGGGGAAAGATCAAGCATGTGCTTGTCTCATGACTGTCCTCCAATTGAGTATGCTGTCTTCCCATTACCATTCCGGTGGTTGAGACATGACCATCAGCTCTTCTCTCACTCCGTCTTGAAGACCAAGAGGAAAATAGAGGCGACCACTAGGAATCGCACTGAATGACGTGTGGGAATCATTTGCGGAGCGAATGGGATATGCAATCTAAGGCAAACATGACCATGTTTATCAAGTTATGTATGTTATATAAGTGTGTGTGTGTTGTTTGTGTGTGTTGTCTGCCCATAGGGACTATGTGGCTCGGGGATAACGAGAGAGGGAGAGAGAGAGCGACCGCGGCGTGCGTCGACATCATTTCCGTATTCTTCCAGTCATCTTCCTTATGGCAAAGTGTAGTACGTATAGTGAGCCTATGTATATTCCCTTCTGGGTGAAAGGTTTAAGATACAGAAGGAGAACAAAACACTAGCGATAGTATGGCGGTGGAATGAATAGCTCAGCCATACCTTTATCCATCGCTCGACCTTACGAGAAGGTAAACGCTCAAGTTCAAGTCATTCCATTGCTAACATAAACTCACGTTACTTTACGACGAACATCCTTAATTTATTTCATAACTCAAAATGTTTTACTCCAAAGAGCTCCCTAGCTTTCTATTTCCACTATGACCCACATAAGTCTCCATTAAGTTAAGCTCTCTTCCAACTGCATGAGTCTGTTCTCGCTTCACTTCCATCTGTACACTATTATGGGATAGCAGAGTATGTGTGCACTAAACTACTGCTTACGAGTAGCAGCATCGCTCTCGCAACATGGCTATGTTTTCACAATTTCAGTCTGCACGAGTATGTGCAAGTGTGAGGAACTGTGTGAGCGAGATGTGACTTGCGTCTACACACTATCTCGTTCTCTCTCCTCACTCGCCCAGCTTTCACTTAAATTTCTCCCCGCCACCGAACAAAGCATCACTACTTCTAAGGGATGCCGAGCCCGTATAAAAACTAGTGTGCGTGCATCGGCAGTGAAAGGAGCTTCCTACTCTATCCTCACTCTCTCTCTCTCTCTACGTCTCACAAGTCCTTCTGAAGCTCACTTGTGAATTCAAAACAGAATTCAACTGGGATCTTCACATTTGAACGTTTCTTATCACCCCCTCTCTCTTACGCTGCATGTTCCTTCACTCACAGTAGCAAGGGAAATTCAAGTTTAAAACCAGCTTCATTATAAGCTACTCACATATATAGAAGCCTCTGCAATAGCGTCAAAAAGTTTCCATATAGTCATCATCATTCTAACGTCGACGTTGCCTCACATGTGTTAGTGCATTTGCTCAGTTGAATGAATACGAAAAGTTTGTTGTTGTTCCTGTTGAAACGGTGTGAAAGTGCATATGTGTCAGTGTGCTCGGACTCCCCACCGTCATACTGTCAAGTCCACTAGCTGATTCTTTTGGTAACGACAGACAACTGAAGACATCAAGGCTCTCAGCATGAACAGACAGTTTAGTTTTTCCGCCCCTGCCGAACCTACGACGGTGGTGGAAGTTTCCATCTCTTGCCGGTAAGTGTGCAAAAAGATACACATAGGATTTCCACTCATTACATTAATTAATATTCATGTGCGTACTTGGCACGACTGAGATGCTACAGTCATGCCGCAGTAAAACCTTCTCACAGCTTTCCCTCCTTTTGTCTCTCTCTCTCTCCGACTCTCACACTCTGCAAACATACTACAAACTTGTTCGTTTAAACTTGCTCACTTTCCTCGCAAATAATTGTCCAAAAACAAGAGGCAGCCGGCCGGAGTATTGACTTACTTGTATTGACTATTTTGATGAATACATTGGCTTAGTTGGACACACATGGGATTGTTTTAATTAGGGAAAATGGTGGAACATGTTTAAATCTCTCCTGATTGGATTCAATTGCGGGTTTTCTACATATGAAAGTAGATTGGAGCGGAAATGAGAGGGGCGGAGGTGGAACAATTAGGAGAATTGGACGAAAACCATGGGAGGATTCTTGATGATTATGGGGTTGGCGAGGGAAGGAAAACCTCATAATTTACATGCCAAAAGCCCTCTGCGTTTATAATAATTAACTCTAGCCACTGGGACGGAGCATGCGTTGTGAGTAGTTGAAGAGAGAATATTAAAATTGTAGGAGAGAGAGAGAGAGGGGAAAGAGGGTCATGTTAGAAGTGACGTGTAGTATAGAGAGAAGGTTCCATTCATCACTTGGCAATGTGTTTGTGATACATATGTGTGGGTATAGTCATTGTGTTGGACGCAGGGACCTGTTGGATAAGGACATATTCAGCAGGTCAGATCCAATGGCAGTTGTCTACCACCAGCCTGTAGGTTCTAATGAATGGATTGAATTTCTACGCACGGAAGTCGTCTACAATAACCTAAATCCGGATTTTGCCACCAAGGTTTGTTCCTTCACTTGCTTGATTTCATTACCTCTGCTTCCTCATCCCGTACATAGACGCACTGAATCTTCATAACTTGAACACAATGATGTACTACATGAGACTCCTATGGCCAATCAAATATGAGCTCTTCATCAACTCACGTAGTACACGCATACAATACTTAGGAATGACTCATTTGGTGTGGGAGCGCTCACACGCACACAAACAAAGCCACATGAACGTAGCAAAGTCTAGCTGCTTTTCCTTGGACTACTAAATTACCATATATGAGCTGGTTGAGTGAACTTGGTGTATTGGATGCTAAAATTAGATCACTATGGACTACCGGTTTGAAGAGGAACAGTCACTGAGGATTGAATTGTACGATATCGACAGTCCCTCCATAAATCTTTCCGATCACGACTTCCTGGGCTACGCTGAGTGCACATTGGGCCAAATAGTTTCCGCCGGCTTCACTGGCCTCCAAATACCTCTGACTCACAATAGGAGCAAGTACTATCCAATTCTACCAAAGCAGAGTAAAATGTCCAAAGGCTTTATCATCCTTGTCGCCGAAGAATTGACACATCTTAAAGAAGAGGTAATCATAAGAATAGATGAAACTTTATTGGACATAAATGCACACGACCACATACGAATCATAGCACTACTCAAACAACAACAACAACAACAACAACAA
>JAQIWI010000267.1:0-43826 GCA_034698825.1 Deuterosminthurus bicinctus | reverse complement strand
CACACAAGTATGTATAGCGCTTAAATTATTATTATATTGAATGCATCGTAGTGGTGGTAGTAGCAACAGTATAATATTCACATTCTGCTCTTTTTCCTCGTCCTCTCCTATACAACTTGAAACAACAACCAGTTGGCATGCATGAACCCTTCACGCCTTCATCCAACCAAACCCATCATAATAAGAGCAAACAAAAACCAACTCTGACGTCTGAATTAGATATTGTAGACTTGGCTTCCATCAAGTTTAATGTAACTTTTCACATTAAGCTAGCCAGCGTAACGCCTATCGCCATAATGTCTCTGCTTAACTTCCCATATGAGAGCTTTCTAATCAGCATCTCTCCCTCATATGCACAAAAAATACATAACTTCTACATCCTATAAACTGCAAAGGCTTCCAAGAATCACGACCATTGTAATTTTATCACTACCAACAGCATCATCATCACCACCATCAGCTCCCACATCCCTTTTCCCTCATGTGCCAACCAAGTGAATCCAAACGAGCGGGCAAATCCCTGGGAAAACATTGCAATATTACAGAAAGCACACAAGCTCCTCCGCATCTATAGCAAACCCCTTCCAAAAAAAACTAGTGAAGACAACAACATGAAAACATTATAAATAGTCCGAGCATATAGTAGACAGTTAAAACATTTGAGAAAAAAACTAGTTGTTGATATCCCTTCCAACGACTTTCATACCCAATTCTACCACCAACCATGACGTCCTTCCCCTCCCGCTTATGTAATCAGTCCACAAATTTCTAGCCAAAAATTTATACCCACACACACACACACACACACGACAAACTAGTCTCACTACTTTCCCTCTTAACTGACAGTCAATTCTTTCACTTCTCCGCTCACAGACAAACATTTACTTTCTCCTACTTTCTCCTCAAGTCTTCCATGAGGCGACATATTAAACAAGAAACCACCATGCTCCTTGAGACATCCTCAGTACAAATTTCCCTACAGGCAGACTCGCGGACACACACACACACACATACACAAATACACACTTACACAACCCTTAAAGTATAGGCAAACAAGTTGAGTTTTCTCCTTGAGGTGCTAGCTTTTCTATCTCTCGCCCATACTTCCTCCCATCCTCTTCCGTCTTCTTCTGTATTCATACGCAACACTGCCAGAGTTTCCCAAATACATTTATCACACGGAATATATTTCACTACAAATTACACCGCGGCTTGCCTCACCTTCCCTGCCATATGACAACATAAACTACGAATATACCTCATCCACACAAATTCTCTCTCTCTCTCTCGCCGTTTGTTATCATTACCACTCGACCAACTTAATTATTTATATCTTCCCTTTCTTTTCATTACATTATCATGTCGCAACAACAACAAGCAGCAGCTCCGTCTCTCTCAACCACATCAGTTTCGTCATCATACCGACTCTCCTCATTCCATACATGCGGAGACTGAGCTCAGACCACACATCCTACCATTACTTCCACCATCATCCGCTCCCATTTAACTACACCGAGTAAACAAAAGTCTGGAACGAAATTTCCAAGAAAATCTCTGTCTCTCTCTCTCTCACTTACTAAAACTTGCATCTTTTTTTCATCCCTTCTGCTCTTGATATACAGTTACTCAAAAGGTGCAACAACAAATGGTATATTCCCAATGACGTTTCCCAACAATATAAACGCCCATATCTTCAAACTCCAAGTAAAATTCTTAATTCCAATCCAATTCCTTCCACTCTTTGTCATGTCTACAAAGCAGAAGCAGCAAAGAGACTGCGAAAAAGTACTTTCCCTCTTCTCCGCCTACACATACATACACCCTCATACCCTCCCTGCTCACAAACCCTTTAACCTCACTCCCGCCTCACATGTCATGGTTGGCACACAACAACTTAATAACTTCCAATCTAATAAACTCAGTCTTCCTTGAATATAATTAACACACACACAAACACGCACACACACTCCCACACATGACCCAACTTCATGGACAATGCTACGCAAGGGAGATAGCTAAAATATACAATCATTTCAAAATCAAAATAACTCTCATGCTTATTCCCCTCTGGTCAAACCATATTTTCCCTTCATACCCAAAATAAAATAACAATGCACGAAAACATATGTAAAATAATCTTTCAACATGCCTACAGTAAAAACAACAGTGCAGAGATATAAAGAGAGAAGAAAAGCAACCTCGCTGCCGTAGCTATTTCTCCTAACAATTTGTGGCTATGTAGAATGAAGCCTGTCTTATTACACAACCTCCTTCCCTTCTAACCTTACCATCCGCTCCTTCTAATGATATTATTCATTTAATTTGATGCAGTAGCAGAACAAAGAAGGAGGCTCAAGCTCACAACCCATCCTTCATGCATTGTAGCCAAGCCTCACATCTCACTCTTTGTACTACATACATATTTTTACATATAGATACATCATACCGAGCAAAACCAAGAACCCTCTTCTACACAATGCCCGGACATCACCAACCAGCCTGGAACATTATTCCCATACAGAAAAAGATGCGGAAACAGGACCCGAGAAAATTAAAAGAACATCTCTACAGTTCCCTACCTCCTCCCTTACCCACACGCACACACACACATGAAAACCACCAACCCTTTTCTCCGTCTACGCTGATGCTGTAGTACAAAGTATAATGCAACCCCCTGAGCACTTTCAGTCGTGCCGCTGTCATGAATCCGTCCACAAGTACAAGCAAGGCATCCTCCGAGCAACGTAATATAAATGCACAGAGCAGCTTATTCCTCCCACTTATCTCTCTATACGCATCTCCAACCCCAAGTTACTATCCACCCGGGCACACACACACACAAATATACATGCACACTCTGCTTTGCTTCCCTCCTTGATCAAATCATTCCAGCATTTGGATGATAAAGACAAGGATGTATATTCCAGCTGCCAAAGCGGCTATGATGGCATTCGCCCTCTTAGCCGCCAAGCCAATTTAATCACGTTAGTATTCATATGGCTGTGGGACAGGTTGTTGTGAGCAAAGGAAAACAATGCCGTCACAAGAGGAACAAATGGAAACAGTGAATCATCATCCTCATCATCTTCCATGGCACAACAACTCCATAGCTAAAAGGCAGACGTAAGTGTGCACAGGTACTCACAATACAATACACGTTTTCTGCATGGTCGAACAACACAGCTCGTGCCCTGATGCAGATGTGCGGGCGTACATACATTTACCCGTCACTATGGTATACAGCTTTTTGTTCGAGCAAAGGAGAGACAGGGAGAGAAGCTACACAGAAGCCAGAGAGGGAGAGAGACAGAGAAATAATATAAGAGACAGTGCCACAGTGTGAGAGTGAGTGGAGCAAGAAAGAAAACATTTCTGGTTTCATAATTTTGCCAAGGGAAATTCCTAAATTGCCCAGTTTAAACATCAACCAATTACGGTCTACTACGGCTGAAATGAAAGTAACCAGGTACAGATTTCTGCCGGGCTTATTTTAATTTGGATGATGTCGTTACGACTAACAGGGTCACAAGGAATCATGCTATAAAACCTGATAGGCAATTACATCCAGACCAGATGGCAAGAACTCATGCACACACGACCCTTCCTATGATCACCATCCGCGCGCGCTCCCTCTCTCTCTCTCTCTTCCTCTCACTCTTCGCATTTATTTCAAATGAACATGACCATCCTTTGACTACCGTCACCCTCCACGCTCCTCCACAGCCCTCCGCCTCTTTCTCTTCGCCACATCTAACTTAGTCCTTTACATCATCAACTTAAATCCCACATTCCTGCATTGCACAGTCTGTTCCAGAGCACAAGGACGATTCCAGCCAGTCCACATATATTATTATTCCTCACTATCACTACTTACTTCTTGCTCCACGTCCGCTTATTTTTCTTTCACATACACACCCACACACACTCACATCCGCTCCTTCACTCCCATATTCAAAACTTCTTCATTAATGCTCCAAGTCGCTCCCAACCACTCTCACATATGTGCGTGCATATGCGCAACAATACAGCAGCAGCAGTACTACTTCCGCAGAGTTTTTTTCCCCTTTTTCGCATCCACACCAGCTACATAATATAGGACATGGACTGGAATGCGACGCTGGAAATATACCAGCCAGTTCAGTTTCACCGCATGAAACCAACCGCCTCTCCTTTCCATACCCCACGCCACAAATTCCCACATATGGAGAAAGTACGTTGTACGTTAAGTTTTTTTTTCTTTACAGAAATTACATCAAGCTCCACGACCTCGGGTCCTTTGTCAAAATGACAGCCAGAAGAGAGAAAACTTGGATTGCATCAGAGCGAGCGGTAGAGAGCCAGTGAGCAATCCTCGTTTTGCGCAACGCTTCCTATAATAGCAAACAAATCCCTCGCACACACACAGCCCCGACGGTAATATCTTCTGTAACAATTGTTAATCCAAGCTCTGCAGCAGAAGCACACCCATCAAATGCAACCATAATCTCATACATACATTCGCTCACAATTCGCATTATGAGGACACAATTTTCTGATTTTTCCATAGGGAACCTCTTCTATGGAGCACTTAAGTAAGTACTTGTGCAATCATACAGCACACATGGACGCTCCAGCTCACTCTCGGAAACACCTGATGGCTCTCAAGTTTACTCCTCCGAGTTCTCATTTTCACGCTACACAGACTCACTCCCTTAATTAAACTGAGCACAAGACAAAAACTACATAAAGAAATGCGAGAGATTTTCTCAACTTACTACTAGTATCCGGCTTGGACTGGCTATTAGGTGAGGTTGCCCAATTGACTTTCATCTCCTGTAAAACAAAACAAAAAACACGTTTCATTACAAATTTCCTTCAATACCTTATTTGAATCCATTTAAAACACATGTGCCCTTCATCAAGTCATACTTCATGTACGCGCCAAAATCACACTGCAAATTACCCCCTATATACCACATTCCCTGTCCCTACCTACCACAACCAGCGCCAAAGTTAATTTTCTCACTTGAAATTTTACGACTTTAAAAGAACAACAGCTGAAATGCACGAAAAGGGAGCAGTTTCACTCACTCTCCATCAACTAAGTAACTTGCTTGCTTATCCCTTCCAACGGTGTCCGCAGTCCTGAAAATTGATTCCCTTTCCTCCCCGATCCTTCATACGGCTTTCACAATAATCATCATCATCAGCATTCCTCTGCATACCAACACGTCTCCTCTCAGCTTCCACAGGAAAACAAATTGCTACAACTCACACAATCCGGTCACTAAGTAGGTCCACTCAGACACACACACACACATACACCTAGACCACGCTTCTACATGTGCCCGCCACCGCACTCTGCATTATCACTATCAGCCGCGGGATCCATACGGACGCAAAGGATTCATGCCGTACTAGTTCAAAATGGCAAGGGACACATATCTCAGCCCTTTGTACACACATAGTCGCACGCCTCCGACCTCCCTCATTTCCCCACATGCATCACAGATGTACAGGCTTTCATTTTCAGCTAATTTCCTCCAACTTGCAACACACACACACACACACACTTAAATCTAATGAACACACAGAACGTGCCGCAAGTAGCCGGCAATAAATTTTGTCCATTTTTTAAACTTTCTCTCACTCGCTCTCTTTCCTCCAAGTAAATGTATACATGGAGTAGTATATGGGAACATTAACCACTCGCAATTTATGACTCAGCTCAATTGTCACAACGAGTGAGAGCCTCTGCTTTGAGACAAGAGCAGTACGCTGCGTTATATAGAAGAACAAGACAACTATTTCACTATCGTGAACCATTCCAGACACCACAATAGCTTCGTATATATAGAAGCAGCAGCACATTTCATCCATAGGAGTACAACAGTCGTCGTCGTCGTCATCCTACTTACAGAAGAGCAGGCCCTTCTTTCCACTGTCTTTCCCAGCAGTTAGCGTCGGCAGTCATTCAGACTGTAGGTAATTAGAAAGAGAACAGCAATACCGTAATACTGCATCATAGTCCAAGATATCCATCTTACGAGCATACACACTTTATCTCAGTTTTTTCTTCTTTTCTCTCTCTCTCCCCCCCCCTTTCTCTCCAGTTCCGTCCACATACAACTTCTCTGAGCAAGATACCCTTGGAATATCACCACACCAGCAGACAAAGAGCACAGAAAAATAGCCAACAACAAAAGACAGAGTGACGAGAGGATATACTCTTGTACACAGCAACAAATAAATTTCTTCCATCCTCAGACAAGTATCCTCCTTCAGGCTCACACAAACTAAGATGAAGAAAAAAACATCTTGTGTGCTACACAACTGTCCAGACTATGCAAGACATTATATGAAAACTATACCTACATATTAGTAGTTCGCAGACAACAACAACTGGTGGTGGTGGTGGTAGCGGCAACAGCGGCACGGACTTACTTCATACTTACATTGGCCCGTACCATACTTCCTAAACACGCCTAAGCACAGTAGCGTAACTTCACACAGCATCCCCAACGACACTATACAATCCTTAAGGAGGAAAAAATAAATTCACTTTCGTCTTTAATGGCCATAGAAACAATGCAAAAGATATACGTCGAAATTGCGCCAATGAGAATGGAGAGTTGTCTCGCCCATCTCAGACATCTGAGTCTCGCTCTCTTTCCACGCTGAACCAGCATCGAAAAAAAAACCTTCCGGGAGCTCTCCGGGTGGCAACGAAACACAATCCCGCATTCCATTCTCTTTCTCTTTTTTCCTTATACTTCCTTGTCCTCAAAATTTCTTAATACTAACTTTCACTGTTGCTCCCGCTCCACACAACTCCCTCCATAATCCTATCCTTAACCATACTAGCTGATACTTTTTCAAATATATATATATATATAAGGAAAGAAAGGCTGGGAGCACACACACACAACTAGCTTCCCCCTCTCCCTCCCACTCTTTACACATATTCACATCCACTCAGACACACACACACACATGCACCCAACTCAACTTGCCAACATTCATTTCCCCCAACTCCACTTACGATCCTTCGCACGCCCTTCCTCACTCTATGAAACAACTGTCTCCAGCTCTCTACCCTCCATTACCCCAACCGTCACATTCACATTCATTATGTTCACTCCTACTGTTACTGTAATGTCTGCCATCCATAGAGTTGTAGAAACTCCCCCCCCCCGTTTCAATTCCAATTTTAATACCAAAATCTACGTACGTAACACACACACTTCTTCTCTCCCACTGTACCAACCGCCGAGCCACCCAAAATGGCTCCTTTAATTAACTATTCAGAATTCATGGGAACACTCAGTAACACACACACATACGATTCTAGATAACAATTTACACACACCACAATAATAATATCAAATCTTCATAAACACAACCAGCTCTTTCATGTTTCCCACTCTCACTCTTTCCATCCGCTTCCTTCTTCCGCATTTGCATCTCCTCATCCCTACAAGCCCGCACACACATACATACATACATAAATATACATACGTGTGTACGACCCCACTGGTATAATCATCATCATCATCATGCACAACCGCCAACAATTCTCACTTTCTCAATCCAGCTTTACCACAAAAACAATGTGGCATCTCCTGCTTACAACAACGCATTCAAATAGGCAAGTCAAGAGCATGTTACTCTGGAGATCTGAGACGCGAGCAAACGACAACCATTACCAACACTAGCCCAATATTACCACCAGACCACACATGTGTCAACAAGGCAGGTCAAGCAGTCACTTCACCCTCTTTTTTCCCTCTCTTTCTTTAACTCACAACCACAATCCCTCAATCAATCTCCATTGTGCTATAGACTCTCCTTCCTCCTCCCCTATTTATAAACGGTGAAAACCTTAAGTATAGATGTGTACACAAACAGTGCTATGTGCGTTATCTCTTTCCTAGCAAGTCAAGTCGAGTCGAGTCGTCCTCCTAATGATCAATGCATGACTTATAAGAAGAACACACACATGCAGACAGAAACTCCTCATTGATCCACTCCTGTAGTAAGTTGCTCTTCCATACACCCAAGCCTCAAATATTAACAACACTTTTCATCGCCGTTGGGCTTCATTCAAGTCCTAATGCAAAATTAAAAGGACTCTAAAGCTATTCCTATACACGCTTGTCAGCTGTTTACAATTGTGTACTTTACAACGGTCAAGTCGAGTGAGTGGAGAACCGCAGAAGCCCCAAGTAAGCCCATCTCTCTTTCTATCCAGCTCACTCTCACCCTCTTTATCACTCTCTCTCTCAACTCTACTTTACTTCGTATGACACAAGAAGAATAATTCCCGTAACTCAAAAAATTGAATTTCTCGCTGCATAGCTGTGGTTTCTGGTTGTTCTGTCCAAGTAGAACATATTTGCGGTGGCGGTTACTGGCACATACACAGAACCACCGCCAAAAAGCTTCCTCTCTTCTATTCCCTAACTAACTAAACAGGAGGAGAAGCAGTGAAGAAAGTTAGTGAGGGAGCAAGCGAGAGAGAGAGAGAGAAACATAACATGTCATCACAATTCGCATTTCTCAAGAGACAAAGTTTGAAAGCTACTGAGACAGCTTGCGAAACAGAATAGAATATAGATGCAGACTGAAAACGGGGAGCAAAGCGGTAGAAATGTAGAGAGAACGAGGGAGAGAGAGAGACAGACAGACTGAAAACCATTTTCATTTCCTGCTTAAAAACACACTATCAATATCAAATGAGCTTTCCCAAAGTCTGCATTAGCACTGTGAAAACACACATAAATTTATTTATTATTTCCTCTGCCCAAAATGATTTTTCAACTAAACACAAACAACAGACTAGCAACAACTGTAGCACAGCAAGAACAACAACTCGCAATTCTCCACCCAATCCCCACCGCACATTACACTTGCACACACAAACGTCCTATCCTTACTTACATGTCCCTTTTTCACTCTGTTGCAATACTACCTACCTATGCACATTGCTCAAACTTTACCACCTCTACTACTATACTATCTCTTTAGTTTTACCCATGAGCTTGCCGTCACTCAATCGACAAACAACTTTCTCTTTCCCTCCTCAAGCATCACCATGAAATTTCACTTGACGTCTTAACCAGATCGTACACAGGCTCATACACACATATGTTTCAGTCTTTCTTCTCACTTCAATCTCCGGCCCAGCTTCTCGTGCCCGTTCTCTCTTCTTATATAATCGACAGCAGGTTACTAAAATTAATATGAAAAAATCCTCAACACCTCCATTCAAAGCGCTCTAATATCTCGGATTTCGCCCAACTTCTATAGCTCATATTTCATGAACGCACAGGCAGGTACACATCTAACGCGTACATTCGGATTGCGACTCATAAAACTGACACGATATTATTAGTCCGCTACATTCAACTTTCTTCCTGTTACTGTCAGAGTGAAAACACATTTTCCCTCTTCCATTTCCACCGAATTCACACCCATGTTGGCTCGGCGGTAGAATTTTAATTCACTCTTTTACTCAATGCACAGACACATACACGCACACATACATAATAGTGCCATGCATGAACACCAGCACTCGTTGCCTCATCCTCTCTCTCTCAATTCTCACCCAACAAGATCCTGATGAAGTACCCCACAAATGGTCTGGAAGTAAACTTCTCGCAAGATTAATCGATCCGACTATTTACACTTGTATCAACTAAATCCTCTCCAAACTGATTTTTCTACAATGTTTCTTCATCCACTTTTCATTCCGACTCGTCGTCCCAAAAACTTCCCCTTTATGGTCCTTTAAAAATGCTTCACTCCTGCGCATCCAGCATATACCTCGGCCCTTCCATCGTTATTTCAATGTTGCTCACATTTCACGCACCTTCTCGTATATCAAACACTTACCCTGCTCTAATATAACTTTAATCAGCATGCAACAGAGTAACCCATCTACTGTACCCTGCGTGCAGCGCTGCTGTGTCACAAAAGTGTCAAGCATACTCGTAGATCATGAACCCCCTGCCAAACTGCTCATTCACAGTCACATTTCCCAACTAAATTACCCCTCACATTCGATTCTCCATGACAAAATAGAGGGAACAAGTGGCTGACAATTTAACTCTAACAAAATTAACCAATCACATTAGCTCATTAATGGCTAAACTTCCTCAATGTTGACCAACTTTTTCCAACAACCCACCAGTCAGCCCCTCCACCATCAAACTCTTCATTATTATCACATTCAGCCTCCTGCTAATACATTAACCGTCAAAAGAGACGCATATCCGACGAAACGCCGTAAATTCTATTTTCATTTCAATAAATATAGCAGAAATACGACTTGTTACTACGGCTACTTAAAATCCTAACGGCCAATTCCTTTCCGGAATCAGCTTGAAGACGACCCAGGAAAATATGAAAGAGAGAAAGGTAAAGAGAAAATAGGACGGCTCAAAGAGAATTCCACTTTTAGATCAGAGTAATTAAATGTCTAGAATTCTTCCAAAACTTTCACCTCGCAGCCACAATACCTTTTTCCCTCACAGCCTACGATATAACTCTCCTCTTCGCCTTCATCAAGGAAGCCCAACAGGCCAATGCTTCAGCTCACTTTCCTCTTTTCCTTTCTCATCTTAATTCCGTAAAAATTTCATTCATTCATTCACTACTACTTCTACTATTATACCCTACATACGCGTCTTGTCCAACTCATGCCCTTCAGGAAACGTATACTCAACAGGCTCACTCTAATTTCCATATATGCATCAAAAAGGCTTCAGCTGAGCACTGAGAGAACAAGTTCAGGCCCATCAATCCTTTATTCCCCCTCCAATCTAGACTGCCATTTAGGAAGACAAACCCACGCCATTTTACATTTCCGTTGCAATAGTAACGAAACCAATGCCGTGTAGAGATCCTCCAAATCCCATACCACCCCCATACATCCAACTAAATAAATATACTCAAGTATCCTCCATATGACTCCACCATGACAGCCGTTCACAAGTCCCTTTAAATTTAGTATTTTTTTATGGAAAAAGCTCCTTTAGGGAGTTCTGAACGCACTAATTGGTTTCATGACCCCATATGGCAGAGAACAAGTGGGATCTAACAAGCCAGACGAGACTAAGGGTGTGGACATATGCATAGTTGAGGACAAGAAGGGAATCCATGAGTACTCTAGTTATGATTTCATAACAAAATTCACCATTCCCAAAAGGTTGTAGGGCAAATTAAAGAATCTGGAAATCAGAGGAAAGTCAGTCCCTCAGGTATCACACTCACAGAGAGACTGACTAAAAGATACCCGCAAATATTCACAAATTTCCATATGCATTCCACACATTCTACATCTCTCTCTCTCTCTTTCGTCTCCCGTCCTCTCATGGGAAATGGTGAAAGCAGCATGATGCTCATGACCAGAGTCGGTACTCAAGTATCACAAGTGCACACACAAACTACCAAAGCAATCACACTGCGTAAGTCGAGCATATGTACAGATTCAAACTATTCTGTCACCAAAATTTACCAAAACACACATACACACACAATCAAACACACGCGCACACACATACCAGTCCATCCACCACTATACTGTAGCTCTCCCCTGAGTCGCCTTATTAAGAAAAAGCACTCATGTCTTTCTTAATAAAATTACAACCTCACAGCGGAGATTGCTGAGAAAATTTAAAGCCACCAGCCCCAGCAGGACCTGTATATCACATTAGCAAGTACTCACGGTGTAGACAACAGGACAACATGACAACAGGATGAGACAGGGGCACGACATCCACATGTATACGCTCCCTGTACACTTTCCAAACTTCTCTACAGATCTCCTCCATACATATACCACAAATTCTTTTTTCCTATCTCCTTCTCTCTGGCTCTCATACACACACACACACACACACACACACACACAGTTCAGCAGCTGCAAACATATATTATACACAAACACACTATCATATACGCAGCAGTCCTTCAGCCTAACAAATCTCATCCCAAGGTGGTCCTCCCTCTGTCCATGAGACAAAGTTTCCCGTTAATATTACTCGCTCTCTCGCCTCATTCTTATTTCTAGTCAACTGACGAGCTAATGGAAAACCAAGGTTAAACAGTTCCCAGCCACATTTTTACAAATCTCGTCTCCCAGACTCTGCTTTCTACACACAGCTAAGCTCATTTCCAACTTCTCTCTCTCTCTCTCTGCTCCATCTCTCCAGTCTTTACTGATACACTTCCTTATCCCTCCCAGCAGCGTCCGTCTTCCACACTCTGATCTGACTTTAGTTCCGTCTCATCAAGCTAATTATTCCCTTCCCTCTCTCTTCCTATTCCACCTAACACAGACACGCACACAGACACGCACACACACACACACACACTCCCTTAGGTCACCTCCAGAAAAGAAGAATCAATTAGGCTGAAGTAAGTTAATGGTCAAGACAGAATTAGGACCACTAACAAACAGACCCACACACACACCATACGCGTGTCACCTCAGGGCTCTCTGCCATACCCATTACACATCTCATCATGACACTGATAGCATACCTAAGACGCTCCTACCTTCCCTAAGCCCTCGGCTTAACTCCAATCTTCCTTGTACTAGTCTTCCATGTACGTACGTAGTGTAGCTCAAAACATTTTACTTCTTCCACAGTCTCACTATCATAAGCCCTTCAACTTCCACCATCAACCAACCAACCAAGTGAAGTCCAATGTCTCAGAGTGTACACTACTATAGAAGGCATGCGACCAAGGCAGGTCCTCACTCAAATTACCACCGTTCATCAGGTGGTGCTGGTCCCAGCACGAGGATAACAGTGACAGCCAGAAGACATTTCTACAGATAATATCTACAATGAATCAACTTGGTGCCATCTGATGTAGAAATATTTATATCGCCACTCTCTCCCATTCCAAAACTGTCTCACGGCATCGTCATGGCCGAGCAACAACCTGTACCTCCCAACATCCTCCACAAACATTTCTCTCTCTCCCTAGCTGTCGGACCGGAAACGGAGAGCGCGTGGATGGAACACGAGTGAAAGAACTTTCTTCCGGCTAAAAGCAAATCCCCCTCGCTCTGTCCGTCTCTCTCTCTCTCCTCTCTCTCGCTCCTAATTTTCTCCATTCTTTATTAACTTGTACCAAAAAAAACTAAAAGCAACGTAATAATATAAGATAAATAATGGTATCCCCGCAGAACCAACCCTTGGAGGCGCTCTCCTTATTCTCCACACCACAACCTTAAAATACTCACATAGCCCAGCACACAGCATATAGATGGGTGGAATGCAACGTGACAACGATCCCTCAAGTGATAATCATATCTGCGCGAGCAAAAGAGACAGAGAGTGAGAGTAAGAGGCGTAAGTTTTTCCCTTTTACCGCACTAACAACAACAAGAACAGATACGCTGGAAAGTACAAAAATGTCCGCAAGGACCATACAAACTCACATGGGGCCATGCAGAGAGAAAGAACGAGAGCAGTTATTTATCTCTATACTTTCCCCATCTCATAATAATCATCATGAGTAGAAATAGTAGAAGCAGCAGCGGTGCTACTCACCACAAAAACACTCACTCACTCACTCACAGTTTCCGTACTGTACACACTCGACGAGCAATATAGTGTAAGAGAAAAAGGGGGTATTACGGCCGTATACGCGTATGGTATGGCACACCCACAGAGCAGTTCAGTCCTAATTCCATCACCTTGTCATGATTCTTATATGACCCCGAGCTCATTCCCTCTCAAACATCACACAAATAGTCCACCACACCGCTGACAATAGCAACAACAACTACAAACACATACCAGCCTCATTTCCCATTTTCCAAATCTCTCTCCCATCCAGCAGCTTTCCCATTATTTGACAGAAATTATTATTATATACTACATTAAAAGGGCTGATCAAAGCTTATTCATCACGCGACCCTCCCGACCTCCAGTCGCTCATGATTTTCATGATAATTAAGATCTAGATATAATTCCAAACCTCCGACACGCGTCCCACTAATAGTTGTAGTAGCAGTAGTAATAATAATCATACACTCCCCAACTTTCCTCGTCGTCACAGCACTTTGGCCCCTCAACTACCACAAGTATTATATGAACACATTCAATCCTCATCGCTACCTTGCATGCACGCGGACTTGAGCTCTCAAAGCAATCCACACCCCAGCCTCAGCTATCTACATACAATTAAAGCATTCCGCTAAGTCACTCTCCCTGCCTACCTCCATAGCTCCCTGTATATCCTTCGTAAGTCGGATCAGCCGTCAAGCTTCCCTTCCTATGCGTGACGACCCAACATGGTTCCCTTCTCACAAATATCCCTTCTGCACCACACATACACCATGGCTCCAACAGAAAAAAAATTAAACGCACATACTAAAGTCTCCTCCATACGTACCTTTATAACACATAAATAATAAGCCCAGCAACATTTAGTCCAACAACAATATTATTCTCTCACTCAGCCAGCCATAATCTTCTAATGCTATTACAAAGAAATTTATACCCTCCCCAGCTCACTCTCTTCCCCTTCCTCTCTCTCTCTGGTGCAAAAATCAGGAGGGAAGTGAAGCTAGCTATTGAAGCACGCGTGCAAATAGGACCTGGTTTAAATTATGTCTCACGAATACTCCTATTACTACGAGACAGGAACATGCGAGTAAGTGGAACAAGACGGTAAGACATGAATTTCTAAAGTCGTGTATGTAAGTGTTTGTGTGTGTGTGCCTTTGGGCACACGAGTATCACATACATATATCCCCTTTTCGTGCACTACCCTCTACCTTTGGGATTAAAGGGCCTTTTCCAGACTTCCATCCTAACTACATACATGGTTAATTCAAAGCACAGTGAGCCAGACACAGAGTGACAGAGAGAAAGGCCAGATTAGAGAAAAACTCAACATCAGAGAAAGAGAGAAAGAGAGAGAGAGAGCAAGCAAGCAAGCTATTATTGAAGTAGGAAGAGCAATATACATGAGCATATAGAGCAGTAACATATCTTGCTCAAACAAGTATACACACGCCCGCGCTCATAAGTACACAAGCCTCGTCATTGTAGCCTTGATTTCATTTCATCAAAAAATCCTCCCATTATGCCCACGCAGAACAACTTAGTTAAATTAAGACATCTCTCATCATGCCCATTCACTTGGTCCACATAAACTTGAGCCCATGTACAAAGCGGATGAAAATCTCTCGTCTCTTAAACTCTCTCTCTCTCTTTCTCTGTCTATTTTTCTTTTGCACTTTAAACTCTCTTTCTCAGTAAACACATGAAATGGATACACTCGACTGTGAATGAAAAGGATACTAAGGGGAAGACCTGTTTACTCATTCAAGTAATGAAACACGATATGCGAGAAGAGTTAAGTGTAGAAGAGAAGCATCTAAGCAAAAGGACGAGTCTTCACTAAACTCTTCCTCTCTCTCTCTCTCTCTCCCTCTATCTTTCTCAACTTCTCATTCCCTCCCATCCTTCCACCAAGTAGGCGGACGGAAAGAGCCAAGAGAGAAAGAGTTAAGTGTGATATTTCGATAAACAAAAGATTATTTTACATCATTAAAACAAAGTGGAGCAGTGAGCCTAATTACTCGTGAAAAAGATCAGGCGACAGCCTTATAATTATATGTCCCCTTTGTTGTAGTCCACATTAACTTTTTACACAAGTAACCTCGAACACTCTCTTCCGTCCAATCCCCTCCCGTCTTTCTCGTCCTCTTCCTTCGTCGTCTCCTTTATCGTCCTCTTCCTCTTCCCTTTCTCTTTTACCCCTACTTCCTTTTCTCTTCAGCTTTTAAATAAACTCTCATGGACAGCTCAAAATTTGGATTTTCCCCCATCTTTCTTCGTCTTCTTCTTCTATACTTCTCCTTCCTCCCCAGCCGTCATCCAACTTCCTTTCCTTTCTACAATACTCTGCATGCACTTTGACTTAAAAAAAACACCGTCGCATTTGCTTTCCCTTTTAAACACAACTAAAAGCTAAATGACGACCACCCATGTCCTGCCAAAGCTTATCCTCATATAGGATCCCCATTCATCTCTCCTATATAATCCCCAGCACATATAGTATAACATTAGCACTCACCGCAACTAACTGCAGTATCCTCGAATATAGTAGTACAACAGTCATATTTTTTACCTTTCAAGTCTGAAATTCCCCGTCAACTCCAATACTATCACTATCATACACTGTATATAGTCATCCAAATCTATAGGCACGCAAGCAACCAAGCAACCAACCAAGAGGAGCTTCCATCACTTCATCCCAATCATGTCAACACTAAATTCTAACTTGACACTCTCACAGACACATAAACCACCTATAGACTCAGTCTCATTTCAAAGACACGCCCATTAAGACATGGCCCTGCTAAAAATGTCAATTGCCATAAACAAGTTTCATTCCCTCCGTCTCCATTCAATTTACTTCTGATACATTCTCTCTCTCTCTCTTTCACTCTGTCCATAGTTAGTCTCATCTGCCATGGGCTCCACAGTTGCTATTATACACAACAGGTTATCTCAAACCTCTCTCTCTCTCACTTTCTCATTCTAGCTCACAGACTACTTCTCACATGTCACGATTCTCACTTAAGGGGATCAATCATTTAAAGCGACTCTCCCTCTCTTGCTCACAGTCAACCCTGACTAAATCCCACCAATAATACATCCCACGTAGACTCTCTCTCTCTCCCTCATCCCATTCCTCATCAGCAGCATCCTCCTCCATGTCTAACCTATTAGCTCACCTGCAGCAGCACCCAATCCAGTCAGCCCCTATCTTTCCCCAACTTTGCTACAGTCATCATAGTAATCAGGAACAAATGGTCGTCCTTTAGCTCTACACATTTATCCCTTCACCCACATGCACACAGAGAGGGTGCGGAATCGCTTATGAAGCAGATCAGATTCCTCCAATTAGCTCCTCAAATTTCCCCTACTGTCGTAAAATTTTTATGTATCCCAACATCGCCTTCCTTCCCTAATCATCGCCCAGCACACTCACAAGCCTCAACGCCTCCTTCTCTCAGTCAGCCATCCATCATGCTCGCACAATGCTGACATGGAACATAATAAAAAGCTCAAGACATTCCACTCGGAGACGTCCACACAACATACGCTCTCAACTTGTATGGATTTCGCCGTGTAGAGTACAAACGACGCGAGCTCTGCGAATCCGTAGCTACAAGCTACGACGACGACAACAACAACAACAACAAAACTAAAACTGTCATACTGCATGCGGTCCTTCAGACAGACACACATATACTAAGTTGGTCCTCCTCATGTTACCGAGCCAGGTAACCATGAAATTAGAACCCACAAAAAGTTTATGTATATTGGCCAATTTGAAAACTTTCACATTTTCTCATCCTTCTCAATTATTATGTGGAGAAAATACTTTCAATTCTCTGTCCACACTACTATAAACTGAACAAAATAAATAAAGAAAGGGAGGGAGGACAACAGGGACAGTCTATAGTAGTGGTAGCTGCCTCCCATGTAGCACATCTTCCGTTATACACCCACCGTATAGGCCTCACCGTCATCACTAATGCAGTGGTGGATCCGTCATACAAAAGACAAAGGGGGGGGGGGAACTGCTTGAAAACACAATTCGATCAAGCTCACATTAAACTACTATAAACTCCCTCCTCCTCCTGACCGCAAAATAACAATTCACCTCATGTCTTAATGCATTGAAATGAGGAAGACAGCAAGGAGGCCGGTACATGGTGAGTCAAAAGAAAAGAAAAAAAGGAAACAAGGAGGAGGAAAAGAAAATTTGCAGACTCTTCAAATTCCCTTCCCGCATACATCCTCCCTTGTCCTCTCGGTCATTATCATGGGTCGGATGGCACGACACGGAAATTCATGCACGCCCTGTCCACATACAGCTGCATCCAAATGTACACAGAATCACACACGAACAGACCCACCTACACACTATCATCATGCAGTACGTGTAGCTTTTATTGCGATATACCAAACCCACCCACGACACACACAAGCATTCTCCTCCCTCCATCCGAAGCTCTTTTTCTCTATCTCATTTGTTTAAATATCGATCTGAATGATGGGGAAAAAAAGATTTTAATCCAAATATTAGCTTACATGGCTAAACTGACTATAGGACTTAAAATGCATCAACAGTATCAGATCCCTTTGATATCCATCCAAGTGTGAAAGGGGAACCAAGGGAAATATTTTTTCAATAAACGAATACGATCTCTATATGTGGAAGAAGAAGAAGAAGAACAAGTCCTTCGACCAAGACCAAGTCGATGAACGAGAGAGAAAAGAGAGACAGAGAAAAAAGAAAGAAAAAAAATCATCATAGCCCTTCTTTTAAGTCCGCTTCTGTTTAATCTATACAGAACATATCTCCCAATTTCTTTCCCTCTATGCTACACTATCTCATACATACCCTCTCAGTATCTCTTCCCCTCAAGATATTCTTCCTCGTCCCCGACAAACACACATCAATATGTCCACGAGTGGCTCCTACGGCTAGTAAACATTCCACACATTTTACCCACAAAGCATACAACACACACATACACACACTGCATTCAATTCCATAGCCATACACAGAGAAAACATGACTGACTCCTTATTCTCATCCTCCTCTACACTCTTTTCTCTTCATCCAACCTCGTCATCTTTCTCCCTCTGCATACCATTCATTTTCATCCCACATCCACTCCACATATCCACAAACACTTTGGGAAAAAAAACATCCACCACAGCAGATCCATAGCCAGGCAAATGCATGGGCTTGCTCTGTGACATTAACAAACAAACATATGCTCCCATCAATAGCTCCTCCATCTTCTTCTTCGTCCATCAAAACACCCTCCTCTCTCCCCCCCTTCTTGACTCCTTCAGCCAGCCGCCCAACCTGACAACTATACACAAGAATAAAAGCCGGAGGAGATGAACAAGTTCCATGTAAACATAAAGCTGAAAACCTAACTTGATCCTTTTCTTCCATACACCAATCCCACCATCTTCACCACAACAAACTCTATATGGGACGACATGACAGCCGAGATTAAGCAGGTGCTTATCCAAGACTATACTTATACACTCCCTGCCTACTGCCTACTCTTACCCCCTCATATCATTTGCGACGAGGACGCAATGTAATTTTCTCAACCTCATCAGATCATAGGAGCATAAAGACAAGGAGAGACAATGAGCAGCAGCAGCAGCAGCAGCACTATAGTCATGGCGTCTCCATCAAACCACCCAAATCCACGCTTCTCTCATTCTACTCTCACACACACACAGACACACAAGTCTAAGGAAACCACAACTCTTCCCTTTCGTCCTGGCTGCCCACCAGCAGTTAGTCCCTGCATAGGTATGGATGGACAAAAGATGTAAATGAGTGATTTGCCCAACTCTCAATGATAATCTTATTCATTGAACCTTGCAAGATATGCAAACTAACCTCGCACTGGCACTCTCACACTCCTCCGTCTCACACATACCTACACTCTTTTCCTTTTTAATTGTTACATAACCCATTCACTCTACACAGTCCTCCCCCTTCCGCAGTCCTCCCTCGTCGTCTTCTCTCCTTCTTTATTGTCAGAATAATTTCCTTCATATATGAGCTTCCCCCCTTCTCTTCCTTAGAACTCCTTTCTGGTAACACTCCAACAGGCTCACTCGCTCCCTCATTCTTTCCTATAACATACAGATCCAAGCCACAAAGAGAAAGAGAGAGAGAGAGAGCGCGCGAGTAAAAGAGAAAGAGACTATTTCCCGTACCCCCTCCGTCGTCTTCCTTTACGTGCATATGAGAAAGTTTTCCCATTATGCTAATCAAGTCGACGAGAAACCGAAACAACGTCAGCTCAAGAAGAAAATCTGCTTTCATTTCACATGCCCTCTGCCTCACTCGGAAAATATTACATCCTTTCCTCTCGCTCACTCTTTCTCTCTGTACTCCCTACTGCTTCAGCTTCGCCGACTAGCGCACAGGAAGAAGGAAGAACCTCTTTACTTTAAAGATTTAAACTCTGGCTGCATTCATGCACCCATACACACTAAGCTGTAGTAGTAGTAGTACATAGCAGTTATTTCAGCATCACACATCATCGTCATCATTATCATCATCATACTCCTCCCTCGCTCTCTTCAAGACTTACACAGACACACGCTGATACCTTTCGTGTTCCAAAAATTTATTTTTCACTCCCAGAATAAGCAGCAGCAGCAGCAGAAGGAGGAGGAGGCGGAGGAAGCAGAGGAAAAGAAGCAGGAAAATTCCCGACTTCGACTCTCATTCCCTGCCCCTTTCAACTCATAGTTTCTATATGCAAATAATTAATGCGCCTTGGTCGCCCTCCATTTATTTCCCGTCTCAAGAGTCTTCATGATCATCATCAGCCAGCCAGCAGCACATACTCACTACACATTTACACGCACAATTTTCAAAGACACTAATTAAGTCTCCCAACGAGAGCTTTGGCACAGTGCACAACTTAAACGCTTCAATTCCTCTTTGTCCATCCATCCTCCCTTTACATCACTTCCCTCCCGTCGTTTACTCGTCTGTATGCATGCCCGTATGTGGATGTGTGTGTGTGTGTGTATGTATCAGAGTGTGGAGCTTCCCCATCTAATCACCCACCTATATGCACGCTTCATCTCATCCCCTCCTCAATCCCTTCACTCAACACGAAAATCACCTGGATCACATCACAGAATTCGTCTCATCATAAACAAATCTTTGTGCGGAAACCCGTTCCTCATCCAACTGCCTTCGTATCCCTTCCCTGTGTGTGATTCAGTACGTACTACGGAGAGACTCTCCGTACTGAATCCCACACACACAATCTACACTTAGATACACAAAGGAACTTCCGTGGCCAAACGAATCAAGCTCATGGCATTGGTTGAGCAGGAAATTTTCATAAGCCTCCACTATACTTTCCCCATTACGACGACAACGGCCAGATCCACAGAGATAGAGACAGAGAGAGACACACACACATGGTGAGATACACACAGTATTTGTGTGCGTATATGCGTGTGCATAACAAAGCACCATCATGATTGAACACCACCACCATTCTACCATTCCAAAGTCTTTCTAATAAGCTAGGAAAGCAGAAGCAAACAAGTGTTGTTCCTCCTCCTCTTCAGCCGCAGAGAAGAACATCAAAAGTAAACATTGCTGCGAAATTCTGTCCTCCCCGCCCGCTTCCCTGCTTCCCGGCCTACCTAATCTAACCATCCTAACTTCAAACCTATACCGTCGTATACATGCTGTCACTCTCACCGAATTCAACAGAGTGAAATATCTACCATCGGGCTCCATTCCCATTCTCACACTCTAGCGAACCCAAACGCATACAACTTTTCCACACACACAAACACATACACTTTTCTATAGTCGTCCAGCCTTTTCACCTACTCACCTCACCGTAAGCGGTGCCCTTCACACATTACAAACCTATCATGATCATCGTCCTTTTTTTCTTTACCTCCCCTTCAACATCCACCACTATATACATGTTCCAAATGTGTTTGGCCGTGTGTGCATTCGTCTCACTGTTTGTACTACTACCTTCTTCAACAGAACGACCTTTTTTAATGACAAAAACCATGCAATCATTTCCAAACCACACTCACTCTACACCACACACACACGCAAACGATCAATGTAATCCGCTGGAGTGGTGTGCAGAAAAAATATCCCTTTCCTTTAGCAATACAGTTTCCAAAAACAAAAACCAGCTCGGCCCAAGTCCTCTCTCCTCCTACTTCTCCCGCTTTCCTCCCTTATACTTTACTCCTCTCACTTCGTCATACAGGCTTAACTCTACCGACAAGTCAAGAACAATGGTACGGCTCTTATCCAAATCGATAAAATACACCCGCCTTCCTTGTTGCAACTGTGCTGAAGAAAACAACCTTATTCCAACTTGGTCACATCACATCGCATCACATCACATGCAAAAGGGGAAAAAACTAAAAGGCTGGCTGGACCCGTACATCTATTGAAGCAGGGGCAAATGGCAATGTTACAGTGCCTAACACATGTTACAAGTATACAAAAATGCTTAGTCTAAACCCGCACATACATTCCCATTCCTTCCTCTATATTCCTGACCTACATTTCAAAATAGTTACCATCTCACTCTTCCCCTTCTCCACACACACAAACACGCACACACACTCTCTCTCTTCACACATACATCAACAATAACTGCTCAATCATCCAACTTTTCCCTTTAGCTCAAATGAATCCCTTTATCCCTTCTCACTTATTCTCACCACCTCAATTCATTCCTCTATATACTTTCTTCATCATTCTCCATTATAATACACTTCCCATCCCCTCATTTCCCACTTGATTCCAATGACAAGCCAAAGCAAATAGTCATTTTTTTCCATCCTAAAAACCACTCTAATGATGGCATAACAAAGTCCAATAGCTATGGGCATGCGGTAACATTACGACCCATTACGCCCAATAGGAATACATACACAGAAAACACATGAGAGTCCAACGTACACAAACAGGCAGTGCAGTTGGCGTGCGACCATCCATCCACATGTACAAGAGCAATATATAAATGGTCGAGTACAAAGAAAGGAGTACATATAAGCTCTTCGTTTGCACACATTAAAGTATTTTCCTTTTAACTTCGCTTGCACCCAAGAGTGCCATTTTGTTCTGCAACGTCAACGCAACTCCAACGCTCTTATTTTATATCATCCCGCAGTAAATATATACGCGCTTTGTTCCGCGAGCAGCTACACAAGTTCATATGAACATGAACCTCCTGAATTCCAGACTCCTTCTCTATCTGACCGAGAAAGAGTAATGACTACAATAAAAATTTTCGAATCTGCTCCTTACTTCCCACGCCGTTGGGATTCAAATAATTGAATTTAACTACAGTCTCGTCGTAACCAAGTAATTAGGAAAATTGTCCCACTCTTTTTTCTCTCTGTCTCTCTCTCTCCCTTTCTGTTCCATTCACCCATGAACTTCTGTACACCTTATGAGCTCACAAATATCCCCATCCAACTACAAGTCCCACAGAAAAAAACTCCATCACAATTTTCTACTGAATGCAACAAAAAAAATAAACTTTTTCGTCTTTTTATATTAATAAAAAAAAAACCTTCGCACTTTCCTTCCATTGGCAGCATTCAGTGCATACAAAAAACCATGGATCTCTCAGCGTTTGCAAAACTCCTTCCCTTCATAATCCTAGACGGAATCCCATACCAAAATAGTATTCTTTTACATCCAAAAAGTCAACACCATTACATCCTTTTATCCACCATTTATTCTTCAGTCCAAATATCACTCAAATTTAATGATAATAATTATCGCCAAACATTTTCAAAATAGAGTCAGTCATATGTGTACGTATGGGTCAAACCATCAGCTTACGGTGAAGGAGTTAGTAAGATTCCCTCATGTATCTCCACACTTTTAGTAGGAGGATATGAGCAGAGAAGAAACAGAAGAAATGTTACAGGGAACGAGTAGAAGAAAGGGAAGGGACGTGCGTGAGAGAAAGAGGGACAGAGAGAGAGTGAACAAAGTTACAATACCACCTGAATAAACACAGATAAAAGTGCGGGGAGAGAGTTGAGCTCTCTGGCTCAACAAGACAAGTCATGCACCCAAACTCTGTTTGATCATGCAAAGTAAATGAGATTAAAACAAGATTGAATTCCGTGCGGCATCATCAACCTAGACTCTTCCTCCCTTCCTTCCGTCTCACACACACACGCTCAAACACACACATCCACACAAACTCTGGCTCTTTTGCCAACTAATATCACACCAGAGCAGTAAAAGTGCTACCCAACATCCCTATACGTCCACTTGCCGGATATTTGTCCACTGTCTTCGCCTGCCAATCATCATCCCTATACTGCTAGGAAAGTTCAAATCGATAGCTATAGCATAGCATAGCAAGCAAGCCACCCAAAGGGTGACAAAAACATGCCAGCAGAAATGAGCCGTTGCAAGTCAATGCAGACAAACCATATTCCTTCCACATTACCAATTATACTCTTCACATTCAACAAATACACACGCACTGCCAAACTTTCATACCCCCCACCTTATGTTCCGTACTGTACATTCTTTCCCCATAGTACACACAGAGCACTTCTCAAGCTCCGCGGATATGTGTGCAGTCTCATTATAATGAAACTACTGGAACCATACCCGATGGTGTAGCACCAAGCAACATATACGACGCAAACATTATTTTGCCAATTCTCTCTCTCTCTCTCTCATTCTCTCTCCCTCTCCAGAGATCATTCGCAGCAGGAGTATAGGAGCAGCAAGTTACTGCATCCACTACAGCTTCCACTAATCATCCGCTCTTTGCAGTACCAAGTGACGACCATAAGCTATACCACCACCACCAGGCTCCTCTCTCTATCTCCGTTTTCTCTCCTCTCCCTTCCTTTCTCCATTCCGCCAAACACTGAGAAAGTATGTATGTACACACTACTCTTACATATATTCTTCCACACTGCTAACACAGACCATTTTCAGGCTTAATTCGTCAGACCTTCATGACTCTACTTTTGACTACAATTACCACATCTCTGGATTCAACCACTAGATTATTAGACTAGAGACCCTCGCTAGCAAACTGCCGGAACAGTCATTAACTGTCTACCAGCTTAAGTGTACCCGTTAAGCCACTATTCCAGCAAGCAAACGGGCTCAATATGTACTCTCTCACTCAACCTTGTGAAAATAATGTAAACTTATAACAACCCAGCAGCATTCATCTATTCCCACTATATTTCTTCCTTCAACTCCAACCACCATTATGCTCCTCCTTATTACACGCACTTGTCTACTATAATTTTTCATTTCTATCCAACGTATATACACTTCTTGTCGTCCTATGCATTCACTCACAGCCCTTTAACTCATTCATCTGCAAATACACACACACACATACATACACACACACACACACGCAGTCAAATAGCGATTGAACTCGAGCAAACCATACAACCTTTCTTCTTTATCTTCTCCTCTTCATCTCTATAAACTTCCATGACGACAACAACTATTTGTGCACAACAACTTAAAGTAGCTCCAACTCCAGTAGCTCATTTGTTAGTGGAATCTGAGAGGGGGAAAAAATCTGTGTATCCCGCACTATTACATCCCTTCACAGCAACCTTGACACAAGAGTAATTACATATTCTCCACACAAATCATGATGAAAAGTTGCCACACACACAAAGTACACCGACTTTTTCACTTTAATGCAAACAGCCGAGACACACCTCTAAACTAACAACAAGCTAAAAGCATCCCTGAAACACGCTCTTGTCTCTCTCTCTCCCGCTCTCTCTATCCCTCTCGTCTTTCCTACATTCACACATCAATCCTCCTCCACCTCCTTCATTCACTTTCCTTAAACACAAACACATGCCAACTACCGTAATTCCAAGCTTGAATCCTTCCACGTTGACAAATTTAGTCCTTTTATACACATCTCATGCTCTGTCTGCCCAAACACACACACGCACGCACAAACGGAAGAAATCAAACCACACGCACAAATACACACGCGCACACACGTCGTATCATCATTATCAAATTCACTGCGGTTACGTGATCCTCGACCTGCTCCATGTAAAAAGTCCTCATCAAAAAAATTGCCAATTGTCGCTTTCCTATTACACACAAAGACCTCATTCACTCACAGTCCGCCTGACAGACATATAGATCCACGAACATACATACAAATGTCTAAACATACATATATAAAGTTCTACGGTCCAAATTCAGTTCACATACACAAAGACACACATACACGCACACAAACACACACACATACACACACACGCAAAGCAAGTCGCTTAAGGATCATTCCCTCGAACAACGTAGTCCATATACCACATGCCTGCACGGAACACAAGCTACTACAAAGCTTCGAGTCTTATTTATGGCTCGTGCACATTTATGCAGGAGCCAAGTGCAGGCGGCGGGGTCGGCCACATAATTTTATCCTCAGAATAACCCAGGTTCCATTCAAGGCGCACAACTATGGAATGTCCCAATATCCCATAAGTTTCCCTTCTGTCTCTCTGATACACAATAGACTTAGAAATTAGCCTACAGCCTCAATCTTTCTCTCTGCCGCCCTCGCTATCACCCGTGAAGCAGCAGCTTCACTATCCATAGCATCCTCCTCCTCGTCCTCCTCCACTTTCACATAGCTCCAACTGATTTCACAACTGCAACTACTACTACTACTGTACTATACATGTCCCTCCTATGCCTCCCTCCATCCACTACTTCGGCAATGCGCCAACAACTCTCAAATAATTCATCAACTCCTTCTGGAGCTCCATCCTAGCTGGATTCTGCAAGAAAACGGCTCGTAGTCCTCACTAAATTAGAAGCAGCAGTCTCTGAATACCATCAGAAGCAATTAAGTCACTGCAACAGAAATTAAACATACTTTCTTCCTCCACCAATTTCTTCCAGAGACATTACCATTTCTCTCTATAATTTTCAACCTTCCAAGCTCCACTTGTAGTACAAAGTGCTCACAGAGCTCCTTCGACCTCTAAACTCATTCCCTATGCACACATTTCTCCATCATCTTAATATTCACCACACACACACGCATACACACGCACACACACTCAATAATAAAATAAAACCAGTCTATGATATAAGGTGATGAGGAAATTTTAAACGTCACCGCCTTCACTACCAATCACCCATCAATCTGCTCAACATCCATTACGCTCCCTGACAGCACTAAAAAAACCGTTTATTCCGTTTTACTTGAAAGGACAAAGCTCATAATACTAATCCGCTTGAACAATCCTGAGTTGCATCGGCCACAGTACGATTTTTTGCTCAAACGCTCTACTGTCCACTTTAATCTAAGTCTACTCACTCTTTCAGCACCACCAACTGGAGTAGAAGCAAACGGAGAAATAGCCCACATCACCCTCCTGCCTTTCTTTCACTTTCACAACAGTCTGTCTCCATTCCTATCTTCAGGCTTTGTTCTGCTCCATTGGAAGAACAGTGAGAGAAGGACAGAGAAAGAGAGAGAGAGCGCGCAAGTAAATCGATGGACAAAATTTGTATCGATCACCACATGGAGGAATACAAAGACACCATCTCCTCGCACTCCTTCCATTGCCAAACATTAGCCTCATCATAACAAGGAAGCCAAGCCAGCTATGCGTAGTTGAACGGATACATCCCTCCGGGATCTCCTGGCACTGGCACAGATTTGTCCATTTTTAACACTCAATTGGCCTTCCCCAGACTACGCTTTCTCTCCCGCTCTCGCATGCAGATTCCTTCGAATAACACACCAGCACCATCAGCCTCGCAGCAGCATCAATCCCCATCCGGTAGTGAAAAGGCCAATCCTTCATACACTAGCCATCGCTTTCTCCATCCAGCACTTACACTACGAACGGAGCTCAACGAAGTACGAACAAGTACATGGGGAAAAGATGAAGAAAAATAAACTATCCAGCCCCACACATTTGTCTCCTTCCTCTCTCTTCCACTCACACATTTTCCCACAAAATTTCACGCTTGATCCACCCAAGTAATTCAAATTAATTCTTATCATCATCATCATCATGAAAATCCAAGTTTGTACAAGTACATACATACAGAAGACAGACAATACAGCCGTCTTTCCTTCAAATACTCTGCCATATAAATACTCTCTGTCTGTATTACAAGCGAGCAAAGAAAGCAAGGATACGTAGCATTGGATAGCACTATAGAAATGGCAGTCACCATAATCGACCTACTTCAATTCCCACAGCAGCAAAACGCTACTAACTTTCTCATGTCTGTGAGAGCCCTTTCACGTTCTGGGAAATCAAAGCATAGCAACGTAGCAGCATTTCACCCCATTCTGACTTTTACAAATGAAATGTCGGAACTCACAAACAGTTACTATTCAACTCAATGCAGCAGCACAAACACACACAGATCCATACTACTAGTTTACATACGGTGAAAGAGGCCTCAGTGGCATGTATCTTAATGTATACACAAGCATACATACAAATACAGAGCACACACACACATACACACACACACAGTCCACCGAGAATTAAACAGAATACAAGCTCACGAGTTGGAAAATTAACGAGCCTATGTATGCAGCCGTGTATACATGTGAGCAGTTTCGTGGCAACCTAGTGTACAGAAAGTGAAATGGAGTCTGGCCATATCTACCCTATACATTATGTTATACATCCAATGCATACAAAACGGAAAGCGTCCATCGGCCAAAGTCATTGGTCACTCAAGTGATTTGCAATGAACCACCTCATGACAAAGGAGAGAGAGAGAGAAAAAAAGAAGAAGAAGAAGATGGGAAAAAATAAAGCACCAATTACCTTCACATCATGAACCAATGGACATGATGATGGCAGCAGTATGGGGGCTGCTGCTGTTACTAATGCTAAAGGGTCATTCCTATATCCATGCCCAAGAAAAAAAAACATCCTCTGCTATTTACTCCCTCCCTCCGAGTTACTAAAGCACAGCCATTTTCGTTTCACGTTTAATGGCTGAGAAAACACTGGTGAATTCCTACTTGTTCTCCAACAAATATACACATATAACTCCCTTATATGACTGCTGCCGTCTGTCAGTCCTTTGTGTACAAGCAAGAAGTAAAAATAAAGCAAGTCGTCGTCGTCGTAGTCGTACATATAACATCCAGACCTCCTGTCTTCCTTCCCTTAGTCGTCTCTTTCTCCTCATTCTCCTCCTCCGTCTTCCTTCCTACCCATTCAGCTCAACTAAATAAATATTTACTAAAGCACTTCACCAAAGTCCCGCGTACCGACTTTAGATGCGATCACTGTCTTCTTCCTCATCTCCTCGATTATCCCTCACCTTCCCTTTCTACTTCTTCCTCTACTTCTTCTCTACATATACTAATACCCTACAAACTTTCATCCAGCACACCAAACCGTCCCCTCTCACCATTCATATAATATCCTTCTCCAATATGTAAATCAAAACCTACCTACCTACACACACCCCTTCCATAGGGCCATGACAATGATAATTAGTCAAGCGGAAAATAAATTTTCAGCCTCACTAAAATCATTCATAGGAAATTGGGCTCCTCAGCCGACCAAATACTCAGCTCTCCATTACTAAAACATATCAATCTCAAATGCCCCTTCACTTCCGGTAGTCATTACCCAAAGCAAACAATAATTACTACTATACTATACAAGTATGTACACCCCAAAGTAAATCCCTTCCACATTAGTCGTACAGCCACATAACTATGTACAAGACTCACAGGAGAAAAAAAACAAATCATTATAAAATAAATCAAAAACTCAATGTGTACTACAGTATTGTCTCACATAAAACATTAATGCTCATTAGCAACCTCAACACTGCGATGTTGTGCATGCAACCTGATAAAGAAAGAGTAAAGCTCTGCACGTGACAGCAAAAACACGAGGGTAAATCAATAAAAAAAAACTCATCACTACAATACACCGGCCTCTTTCAGCTCAAAGTACAAAACTGATGGAACGAGAGAGAGAGAAGAGAAAGATCTGAAAACGGAGGGAGTGTGTAGAACAACTTTGAAAAGAAGACGAAGACGAACGCTTTTCGCTCATCACTTTATATATTTTTTCAACCGTCTATATGCAGTGCATATATTAAGCTATTTTCATTTAGCCTTCATGCCGAACGGAACGAGTGTTAATGGCCCCATAGCATTGGGCTCATATGCTCACAGAGCTGAGTGTAAATGAGTCCGATTAGGACGCGGAGTGTTTGAGCAGGAACTGTAGCGGCAGTGCGGCTAATGCATTTGGAGTGGAGTACGAATTCCGCAGTGAGTGAGTGAGTGAGAGAGAGAGAGAGAGAGAGAGAGAGTGAGAGAGAGAGAGAGAGAGAGAGAGAGAGAGAGAGAGAGAGAGAGAGAGAGAGCACAAGGAATTAAGACACGCACACCCTTTGAATTAATCCACAAGCAGCAGCAGCAGCAGTATGGCAGTAGCAACTCGTAGTCAGTCATATAAGCACAGTACAATAGCAACTATTACCACCGCACTGCTTTTTCCAACACAATCACAGTACAGTCTAGTTTTCTATCCCTCGCTCCAACTATATATGCACACATGCTTCCATCTCCACCGCCGCCTTCCTCTTCTACTCCTCGTAAAACATCTGAGAACATCAAACAGAAAGAGACGAAGAAGAAGAAGACGAAAGGCGACGACTACCAGGGTCTCGAACAGAGAGAGAGAGAGAGAGAGAGAGAGAGAGAGAGAGAGAGAGAGAGAGAGAGAGAGAGAGTGAGAGAGAGAGAGAGAGAGAGAGAGAGAGAGAGAGAGAGAGAGAGAGAGAGACCAAGTGAAAGAGCTGAGAAAGGCTCATGCATAACGGCAGCTGAGGGATAATACATAAGAAAGAAAACCTCCTCTCACTCTCCTTCTTCTTCCTACCTCCAGTGCCAGACAAGTTAGTCTAGGCTATTTGCATAGCTGATTGGAAGCAGTTAAGCGTGCAATAAAAACGAAGCTTCCCAGTCGATGAGGGAAAAGGAACATAGGGAAGACGTGATAGGACTCAAACAGTCTATTTCCCATATCATCCGAACAGAAAGAAAACCAAGAAAAACACAAGAGCACGCAATATTTTTACACATCCTCTCCTCCCAGTCACTTTTCTTTAGCTCCTCTTCATGCATTTCATCCGCTGTAGTGGCTCAACTCTAGCAGCAGCAGCATCAGCATGACATCATCATCATCATACACACAAGCTTGCTTCCTGCACTCATATGCACACCGACATCCAGTCATCCACGCTCATAGAAATCCTCTCAGTTAGTCATTCAGTTATCTCCAAGAAGAATAAAAAAGTATAAAAAAAACTGTCTCACTCCTTTCTTACAAACTCAGTGACAGGCTCGACAAAAAAAAAGACGAGTCCCTTTTACTTAACAAAACATCATCAAAGCATAAACGGGCAGACCCGAAGAAATTGATAAAACAGACAAAGACACGGGGTAGAAAACACAGGGCAAAGAAAAAAACCTCCTTCCAGTCCGCATCCTCCTCATTGTCTCCATCCATTCATTTCATTTAACTTCCCTTTACATATACAACCTGTAGGAGAAATTAGGGAGAGTGAGCTCGAGCTTGCTCAACGTCAGCACATCCGTCCCTTCCTCACCCGACAACCCTTTTGCACACATACAACCTCTAGCCCCCTCTTCTCTCATATATACTCAAGTAAGTCGTTCAAGCTAATCTCTTGTTATCATTGAGGAAAAATTGGATGAAAATCAACTCTCTCTCTCTCTCTCTGCCGCCTCACCCTATCTATCTAGTTGCTCTCACATGTTTTTATTACTTACGACTTTATACATCCACTCCGTCGTCCACCACTTACGTTCTAACCCCCCTCCCCTCCGCTCTCTCTCTCTATCTTCTCCGTCAAACATTCACCCACATACGTAGAGTAATCTATAGCCTCCTCTTCCACTCTTTTTTCCCCTCTCTTCTAAGCAAACGCCACACACATCGCTCCCACCCAATAGTAAACATCAATGGTTTGAGCAAAAGAAATAAAAACAGGGAAAGGAAAGGCCGTCGCCTCGGAGACGGCACTTTACGACCAATCATTCTTTCAACTCTTCATGAATACCTCGTCAAATAGCTAGCATACGTTCAATGTATCTACATGTACGCACGTCTCGTACGTACCCAAGGCCTCAACTCTATACAACACCTAGCAGCATTTATAGTCCCATATGTCCTAATATATATACATACATCTTACTCAAGTCCATACGTATACATACGTCCACATTTCCACACTAACATCCACTGACCTTTTCTCACATACATCCTCGCCCAGTCCACAGTTCACATGCACACTTCAAATTACAACAACATTCTTCGGCTTCTGCTCTCACGCAGATTGCATATCCGACCAGTGTAGCCTCATGTCATAGCTTGAGATCGACCAAAGGTGCAAAGGCCCTTCCATATATGGACGTGTGTTCATAGAAGAACTTTCAAAACGCCTTCAAAGAGAGCAGGAATCCGACTTACAGCATCCATCTTTTCCCCTCCATGCGCACACACACACACACAGACACTCCGCCACGCTCTCTTTGACGATTTCAGGTAAGGGCGCATTATTTTTCTCCAACGCTGTTGTGAAACTTCCATTCCACAAGCTCAAGTGGATGAAACAATTGTGAGGACTGAAGCAGCCGTGTGTAAGAGAGACAGAGAGTGAGAGAGTAAGTTAGTCAGAGGCAACACTCACTTTCTCCATACAAAAACACACACACACACACATGATTATTTAGACATGCAACACTCCTACAATCACCCTTCCACTTTTACTTCCTCCCCATCATCCCTTCCTTTTCTTTGGAGTGAAACGAGCGTGAAAAAAATCTCCCTCACCTAACGATGCTCATGTAGGCAAGGTCACGTCATTTTCAAAAGCCCTCCTCCACATCAAAAGTGTGGGGAACTTGACATGATTTTCCCTATCAATAAAAAAAATCCTCATAACGATACTCCCCCTCCCTATCTTGTATCCGGTCCAACAAATTTAAACTAGATCCCAACAAAATTCTAACCAAAAAGTCTATCATCCAGTTCATCCAGCACACTACTTGACACAAAAAACAAAACTTGCCCATGCATATAAGCCTCACCCGTACCGTCACAATTACCAAACTATTTGGCGCACATTGACAAAACATGAATTGTTCTTTTTTTACACCTCTCTTCCTATTACGCCTCTCCGTTTGAATTCATTCGTCCATTCGCACCCTTCCTTCCGAAAGAACCTGTACTAAGCGACAGACCTCTCACTATACTATACAAACGCAACAGCATACACGCCACTCTACCAACATTTACCCGAAGCCAATCATCGCTTCACACGCGCAACTTTCTCTCTTCCTAACTTTCTTTCACACACACATACACACACGAGACTCACACACAGAAAAATAATTGAAAATTACGACAAAGAATCACTCATTCCAGAACATCCATCATCATTATCATCAATCCAAATGGCATCTATTTTAAAACCTACACTGGAAAACTCAACAAAGTGCACTAGAATTTCCCATAAAAAGTTATAAACGAAAAAAATACTGAGCACCACACACTTATTCCTTTTCTATATGCCTCTCGCCTCCTTGTCAACGCATGACAACCACGCCAGACCATCGTAGAAGTATTTTCTCCCGCAAGTTGTTTATCTTTCTTAATTATTTCTTCCCTTGACAAGAAGCTTTACAGACAGGGCGTAGGGGAGTTGACACAGTAAAGCCCATTACAACAGTCAACTTGTGACACACTCACCTTAAAACAAACCATTCCAGTTGTCTGTGGTCCTAAGTTCGAAATCGACGGCATTAGATTAGGCACCGTGAACGGAATGAATAGCATATTGATTAAATTCCAGTCACACTAATAGCAGCAATACAATTCAGCGGATCTCAAGATATCCCAGTGGTAATAACAATCTTGTCTCTTCCTTATGGCCTCCTCCCCTCAATCCTCAGTATTATTATTTCACTCCCCGCTCACAATCTTAAGGACGAACAAGTGGTGTGCACAACCCACACTTAATTTAACAGTACACACACATACACACATGCATAAATACACACAATCCAGGGGGATACTTTCCACCCTGTGACTCCCTCTTCCGGTCGCTCTCTATCAAGTCCAATCTTCTTCGCGGCACCAAATCAAAATGAATGAATGGATAAAGAAAACTAGGCGGGAAGTGTCGTGGCAGGCAAGTGGAGATATTCTCAACACTTCATTATTATTCCACAATCATCATCCACAACTCCACAGTTCGCATCACTCTCCCATCCCCCCACAAAATGTCAATCGTGTAGTAAGTATTTACTCAGCACGTCCCTCCTCCTGATCATCTATATATACACGTTAACCACACACCGCAAATTCTCGTCCCACATTCAAAATCCACCGGAGACGACTATCTCATCTATAGATCCACACACAACCACATAGACCGGCACCAACTTTACTCAAAAGTAACAATAAGGAAAACACAGTTGGACAATAAATCCCAAAAACCGGCTCCACCAACACTCATATCATCTCCTCCACTTCCATCCAGCCGCAAAACCAGTCATTCTGTCAGTTTACAAGAGACAACAAGAACAACGTGTGAGCAGCTATATATGAAGATCAACATCAATTGTCCCACCACCCCATAGGTCACACACCACAACTCACTCTCCTTTCTATAATCCCAAGATTCAGTTCCACATATCCGCCGGCCTTCTGTATAGTATCTCTCTCTCGCTCCCCCTTCTCAACAACAACAGTCCAACTTTACTCTGTCAATATCATTCACTCACTCAACTGAACAAAATGCTGACGAAGGAGCAGACGACGGACGAGAGCAAAGATATACATATAAATCCGCTCAGAATCAACCACCACTCTTCTTCTTCTTCGTATACTTGTTCAACTGTCACCACGTAACAACAAGCGGGGATCAGGAGGCCAGAAATGACTACACACTCTATCTCCTCCTATCAAATCAACAATAATCAACTTGCCGATGACAATAACAACGGTAGAAAATTGGCAGCAATAGCCCCTTCATTCAAGTTCACCCAAACTCCCAACCAGTAAAGTAAGTAGATGAGCACACCAGAGAGGCAGGCTTTCACGCAGTAGAGAAAGCAACTTTCGCACCAAGTGAAACAGCCAAGGAAATATACGTTACAGTAGAAATCTTCCCCACCAGTCACTCTCCACTGTATTTATAAACAGCACATGCTCCACAAAGCCATTTTTCCTTCGTCGTCGTCGTAGCGTAGCAGTAGTAGTAGTCGTCGTCGTCGTCCCCGTTCCCACACTCGCACTCTCCCGCTCCTCTCTCGTCTCTCTCTTGTATCTTTCTCCAATTCTCTCTCACACAGTCCCTCTCGCTTTCTCTAAACCTCCCATCTCTCTATGCACACTCGCTTTCTCTCTCACTCTCCATGTTTCGTTACAAACGGTCTTTATAGAAACGCAGATCAAAACTGCTACCATGGCTAATGTTAAGCCTTTTCCTCTCTCTCTCTCTCTCCTCTTCCTCTATCCATTCATACACTATACAACACTACACTATAAAACATACCAAGTGATCATACATACAAAGGAAAAACCAGTGCTCCTGCTCAAAATCTACGTGCACAGCCACCCTTTCTCTCTCTTAGTAGTAGTCGTCGTCGTCCTTCTTCTTCTGCACTAAACCATGTGAATTCAAATTACTTCTGCTACCAAACTGAAGACTACCAAGGACATTTTTTTCCGTTTCTTCTACTAAGTCCAATAATCGTGGCTCTTTCAGAATTATTTCCACATCGTGTTTCTCAGTCAAAACTCCTAACATCAATCCCGCCTTCTTCTTCTTCTTCCCACCATTTCCATTCCTTCAATCTCTATTTCATAATATCACTCCTCTCTTCCCTAGCTGTCCTTTATACTTTTATTTTCATCCGACCTTGTTTCTCATTTCTCCTCCTCCTCCTCGTCCTCCTCCTCCTACATACTACTCTGTCTATATACAAGCAAGCTCAACACCCAACGAACAAGGACACATGTACATGTATGTATGTATGCATACAGCCGCCAGCCTTCTCATGTCTTGTAATTCAATTTCATCGATTACATAGCTCCTTGCTTCTACACATTCATAAAAGTGTAGCAGTAAGATACGAGGAGAAGGATGCGGGAAAGAGGATGCCAGAACTATTATTACTTGAAGAGTAAACGTATAAGCGAAGGAGCATGAAGAGAAAGAAGAGGAGGAAATCTGTGAGAGGAGATGGCCTATACGAGAAGCCTATACATGCCATCACCACTAGGGAATTATCTGCTTCAATTTACAGCAACAGCAGCAACAAAAACAACAACAACAACAAAAACAATCCCCACTACTACACCAGCACCAGCTGAATTATAGTAAACTAGCCGTAAATAAGCCATAGGCCAGAGATAGTTCTAGTGGCACCACTTCATTCCCACTCAACGTCTGCTGATATATCAAGTCCTCTACACACTTGAGATATGGCAAACTGGAAAAGCTGACTCAAATCAACTCTCTGGCTCTCTTTCACTGCACACATCGCATTGCCAAGTAGCACCCAATAATCACCAGCATCACCCTCCCTAATCATCATTCAATTGCATTCAAAAATAAATCACCCACTCATCATCATCATCATCATCCACAGCATTCACTGCTTCCCACCATATCAACCAATCAACACACCGTCCACACCTCGTCCCTGTCCATATGACTTATGAATGGCCCTAGGTTAGTAACATTATGAGACACGAGTTTTGCAAAAACCACCCTGCCTCTCTCACTCTCTCTCGCTCTCACAGAGTTCACAGGAGAGAGAAACCTTTACTCACTCATATCGTCCTTCACTTGATTCCCAGTCGAGTCAAGGTATGGCAGGAGCAACAGCAGCAGCAGTATAGTCGTGTAGCCACATAATGTAATATTACCTCGGTCGACACCTATACCCTCTTCTCCATCCTCACACTTTCTCGTCTTCGTCTTTTTTCCCCAAACTCCTCTATACATCCTCTCGCATAACCCGCGCCCGCCGTCGCCATATTATGCTCTGCCATCAACAGAAATACTCGGCCCATTTCTTCTACACAACATCCACCCCGTCATCCAATAATGGAGGACCTTATCTCCAGCTCGCATCATTCAGCCGAAAACCAAGTCATGACATGACCATCATTATCATCACCATCACCACCACCTCCCTGCATCGTAAAGCTAATACTTTCATATCACGTCAACAACAATTAGCACTATTATCAACTGTATACAACAACAACACAAAACGTTCTTTTCCCCCTACACATACATCCTACAACCATATCATACTGTCCGCATTCCCATTTACTCCTCCATACAGCCGATAGGACTATAATTATTCCCAGCTCCCACAGCAGAGAATAATCAACCATTACAACACACTGAGTTGGCAAAATATATTTCACATCCCCACACATTTCCACTTCCATGTAATTCTGACACATTCCCATACTCCGTGTCCTCCCGCACCAGTTGTAAGCAGTTTGGCAGCAATATGCATTTTCTCTCTCACATTATATTGCTACCATCTCGACGCTTCTCAATCACATAGCCTCCTCACATGGGTGCTATTAACATGGCAACAACCTCTCATTTCCACCCTCCCCGCCACAAACAAGTGAATGGGCGAAAGAGACGAGACCTAGAGAATGTTTGTGTGTGTGTGTGTGTGTGTCTGTGGGTGTGTGTGTGTGTGTGAGATAGAGAACACTTACGCAGAAAAGATAAGGCTATGAAAGTTGACTCCTTCATGAAATGCCAGTATGAGGACAAAACATCAGGCATGGACTCATCTATATAGAGTAGTGTCGCCTCACTATACGACCGCTCTTCCAGTCCCTCCATACACCAACCAAACTTCCATGCATGACACAGTATATTTTTACGAGTTCATTTCTGTTTATAAAAAGGAACAATAACAGTTTTAGCAGTGTTAAAAAGTATCACCATATAGCCTTCCCTACGACCGACTGCCCATTTATTTACTCATCCTCCACCCCCTCCCCCTACCTCTATATATCTCTCTCTCTCTCTCTCTCACTCTTAACAACAAACCCACTGGGTCCACGTTCCATATACATACTACACATGTTACAGCAATAAACGAATCCAGCACAATAATAATTCCAACTTTTTACAGGCATCATGGAATTCTTCTTCATAGTTTTTTTTTCTTCCCTGGGTCATATCTGTATTCAAATCACCACTGCCTTTTCTTTTTACCCTCACATAACGGCAGCAACCAAATCACGGTCCCCAAAACAAAAAATCCCCCAATAAACAAAAGCACACGAGAAATCCTTCCTTTCCCTTTCACTTCATAACTCTCTTTTGACATAGCGGAGCAGACGGCAGATCAAATCAGTCCTTACTGTATATACCATCACCACCTCCTACTTTACCGACCGACCAACCAACCTACCAAATCTGTAGGACGACCAATTTTCATCTATTCCCAATAGCTATAGGAAATGCGTACAGGAATCCATTCAATATTCAGACTACATATCTGCTCACAGCTCCCTCCTCCTCCTCCTATCTTCAATTCAGCACCAGCAGCAGTAGTCACATACTCAAAGTTATACCTTCAAGTGACCAGTAGTGCAGATTTCATTTTCGCCCCATTGCGCGCAGGAACACATGAAATAAAAATTTTGATGAAGAACAGGACGCCGACGACTATACTACTATGACTGCATTTCGAGCAAAGAGGAAAAGATGACCGTTTTTCAAGATAGCTTCACATGTGCGTGTGTGTGTGTGTGAATGTGTGTGCACGCATAAGATACATGCCATAAGTTAAAGTATCCAGTGGGAACACGTACGGTGCAGTACAGCAGCAGCAGCAGCAGTCTGAGAAGAGCAAGGAAAGGGAATGAAGATGAAAGGAGCCAAGTAAAGTTCAAAGCTATAAAACGACAAACTTTGGTCAGAGCAGAGAGGAGTGTTTCCTTTCTGCCACATCAATGGACAGGGATGATGATGACGATGATGATTCTGGCAAGGGAGAGAGAGAGATACATCCTTAGAACGACGTCCGCACACACACACTCACTGTCGACCAAAGTGAAATGTTTTCATTTTTACTTTAAACATCCTTTCGCAGTGGGAGCAAGTCATTGCATCACAGCTTCTCTCTCATAGCCACGGCCCGCCTTCAATTCCGCATATATGCACAGCACAGTGAGCGAGCAACACTATATCACACCACCGTCCCTCTACGATGGCTTCCTCACACAGACAGAACGCATTCAGGAACAACGTAGGAGCGATAGGGAAAAGCTCGTTCATGTCAGAATGTCCTATTCGATCGGTCATTCATGCGAAAAATCTCAAAAATGGCCATTACCAGCTTCCTCCTCAAGCCATTATAACAGTCCTTTCTATGCTGGACACGCATGATTCATGACAGCCTACCAATTGCTATTTTAATAATACAGTCAATTTTACACATTTTTCCATAGCCACCCAATCTCACTCATGCACACGCACACACACACTCAACCCCATCTATGATGAAGGCAGCCTGCACAAATTTCCTCCCACACACACACACACTTTTTATCTCGCCTTCCTCCCATCTATATGCTTCTCTCACTCATTTTCACTTTCAGCACACACTACAGACATGAGTCTATACATAATCCCTCAATACTAAAAGTAAGACATTATGCACGTTCTCACACATCTAAGTAAACTTTGTCATGTCCACCACCAACCAGCCACTCTTCCCATCCCCAGCATCCCCAAAGCCAGAGGACTCTTCCATATAGGAAAAGTCACATTGCATTCGCCACATTTTTGGCCGGCAGAATGTGCATAAATCCAACATTATTATAGTACTATTATAGTAGTAGTAAAGTTCACCGCTACAAAAAGTCCCTTCCAGCAAACCAAGCTTCCGACGAAGCATTCCATAGTCAAACTAAATCATACCCCGTTCTCAGCAAGTCTCCTCAAACTGCTATACAGTTGTAAGTGCATGAGTGCATATGGGTCTACCGATGCAATGGCAACAATATTCAAGGCATATCTCTCTCCTGTTCTTCAAACACACCCACATCCATTAATATACACAGTGCAAAAATTAGTCTTTCTATAGTTCCAACTCCCTTCCTCCTTTTCCTCCTCTCTATCCCTATAGTCTTTATCATATAAAGGCCAAAAGGTGCGTAACGACTCCCGTCGTTGGCAGCAGAACACAAGAAGACGAAAGCAGACTTGCGGGCACAAACTCTCTCTCTCGCTCTCTCATCCACTTTCGCTACTGTCATCGTTAGTGCTACAAGCTCCCATCCATACCATCTCAACGCTAATGCCTAGAACAGAGCAATACATACAATCTGTGAAAACTATAGTGAGGCAACCAAGAGAAAGCAAGAGCCGAGATTTTTTCTCATTCATCCGCATCAACTCACACACAGACATTTTCTAGTCCCTTCCATTTAATAAACACATGAGTTCCAGCTATAAGGACAGCCGCTGGTGTGGACCCTATATGCCTTTAACTACATACACACACCCCTACCTATCTACTCAGAAAGTCCTCCAGCTCCAAGCAAAAGCCTATCCTCGTTCTCCCCTTCTTTCTTTCGTCTTATTTTTCTTGCCTTCTACACTTACATGTATCGACATGTACGCAAGCATTCCTCTTACTTCAGCCTCAATAGGATGTGTATAGGCAATGAATGCATGCTAACACCATCAATGTTACAACGGCTAGGTATGCACACTCACACTTACACACACACACACACACACACACACAGACGTCCTCAACGTACCCTTTTCCAAGTTAACTGTAAGCCGAGATGTAACCCAATAGTACCTCTCTGTTGCTGCCAACCCTCGTCGTCACTACTGGCAAAACTCATTCACTGCGTAACAAGATAAGGCAATCGAAATTCCACTATGGGGTCGCGGCGAAAAGATAGCAAATCGATATAATAACAACTACGTGCTTTCCTCCTGTACATGCACTCACACACACACGCACGCACACACACACACACACAAACGTACTTGCATATATTGTGGTATAAAACACGCTAACAGCAAGCAGGCCTGCCTGAAGAGAGGAGAAAGGCACGAGTGAGCCATATTCTTACTCCTTGGCTATACCAAACCTAACCCGCACCATTGCAAATCCCATACATATATACACATGCAAACAACTTGCGTGTAAAGCTACCACAAATCTCTCGTCTTTCGCTCCGATGACCAATTTTCCTTTCAGCAACAAATGCTTGTTGAATGAAGTACAAACGCATACACATACACAATCAGTATTCCCTCCGCATACATACAAAATAATCACCATAGCAATGGAATGACATGTGAGGTACGGAGTCAATAATATCATCATCATCATCATCACGTTCACGATAGTCAGAAGAAAAAACGCATCCAAAGTTTCCTCCATTAACGATGGACAACACACTATACTCGCAACGCCAAACTATCCTCAAAGGAGCCAGTGCCAGTGTGAACCTAAAAATCCTACAGCAAGAGAAAAAAACAGCATGTGATTCTTTAGCAGGTAATTAAATTCCTTTCATTCAACTTCTCTATATACCACTCCACTCTCAAGTTTATATCAGCCTGCTCCTTCGCCAAATCCTACATACAGCCAAGTTTGCATTCAACTTCCAGCTTCTGAGGACTCGTCTACTCTATTTCTAACCTTTTCAATTATGAGGATAATTACCATGATCCTAATTTCCTTATCCAACTCTCAGTCAATAATCTCTGCCACTTCATTCAAATCCTCCTCGTCCTCCTACTACTCCAACTCTTCCCTACATACACAATTCCCTCAAAATGCTATCCAGCTCATCAGAAAAACATCGGACGAAAATAAAATCATAAAAATGACAAGCTTCAGCTCAACCTCACTGTCTGGCAAACCTTTTTACACAATTTTCCACTGACACACTTACTTTCAAATACACAATGTCATCCACATACACAAAAACAACGTTCTGTATTTTTTTTTATCCCTAATGAGCCGCCATTATTTTCGTCTCACATTATTAATTCATTCATTTATAAATTCTTCCCAACCAAACTCTCACAAATGAACACAGGTATTCCCAATAAGACCCTTGAAGTATTACAAGCTGATCCTCAATTACTCCCCCCCTCTCTCGCTCTCTCTTCCAGCATCCTTTCTACAACAGCACCATGATTCGCAAGAAGACACGACATATAAAATATACTTAACCCTATGGTAACGCTACAGTAGCGTGACCCTATACAGACCTCCCAGAATTCTCTCACTCAGTCAGTCTCACTCCCACATGAAATGGAATCCTTCATATGAGCTGCTTGGTTAAACCGGATGGAGAAAAAACCTCGGATAGCAATAAGCAAGTCACACAAAAAAATTACAAGGGCCGTCCAAAACTGGCTGCCTCACTGGTCCTTCTCAGCTTGTTCGTCTTCTTGAAACTATCACACAATCATTCCATTCCTAACAATTACATGAGGATAAAGGACGAGGCGTGCGAGCAGAAGGGTGAGTATAGCTAAGCCTTAAGTCCAATGCCAGTAGACTTGAAACTCAACGCCGCTCGATCTCTCTCTCTCTGTCTCTCTCTCCTTCCCCTTTCTCACATTTCCACTGCTTCACATCTGAGCACATAGAGGAGGAGAAGGACATGGAAAGCTTATCCAAGTACAAGTCCTCTCCCATCTTTCCACCATCACCATCTCAGTTTTGTTTCCTTTCTCCCCGTCTCCGTATTTATATATCGCTTCTCTTCTTCCACCAGCCTTAAGCGATTCCCTTCCTCTCTCCATTCTCCGGCTAGAAAAACAGCTGGAAAATAAAGTAACCGCAGGCCATGCGCCAAAGCCTATAAAATCCTACAACTGCATACATGTACACACATCCACGTCCATATGTGCGCACTTGTACAGGATTTCTTCCAACAACGTTAACTTCCAAACACCAATCGTATCTAATGCTGTCCTCGCTTTTAACAAGATAAATTTTACACCCATATTGATCAAATATTAAGTGGAAGACATGGGGAGGGTGCAGCAGGGCCAGAAGTAGTGTGAGAGAGAGAGAGAGAGAGACACACACACACACACAGCAATAGACAGAGAAAGAAAGCAAGATTTCCTTATTCCAATTCTCCCTGCTGAATATCATATAAAGAAATGTTTTGACTTTTTCACCAGCCTTTCTCCTGCCTGCCTGCCTGCCTTTACTCCGTCCTATGCTCCCTTGCACAAAGAACTTGTTACCATCTGGGATGTAGAATGAGGAAATGCGATCCCAATTCGCCGCTCACTCCTTTTTCCTCCTGTATATGTACACTCTTCTTTCCCGCTGGATTCCACGATCCTTGTACAAGTCAATAACTGTATTCATTTTTACATCCTTGTAGCAACTCTTCCGCCTCTGGATCGATAGCAATAAAAGGGACTGCTACAACAAAACTGGAGCAATATGAAGGGACTCCTATCCAAATGATAACCATCTATCATAAGCATCTCCTTTCAGGCTCACATATACACATACGTACCTCCTCCGCCTCCTCCAACATACACGACTTACCCCCGCTTCTCATTTCTCAATAAAAAAAAACAGGCATGCACTCGCAAAATCCTCAAACACATAGTCCTAGCCGCCAGTATACAACTTCCGCACCCCTCCCTATATACATCCATACACCCATCCTCTCTTATTTTCATGCCTATAAACTCCTCGGTCATTACCAGTCCACATATTTCCCACGCATATCTGCATCATCACTTGCACACATACACCAACGCATTCTCCACATCAACACGCGCACAAATAAAAAAAAACTACACAAATCATCATCATCATCATCTTATTCTTCATTATACGTGCCGTCCCACCACTGCACTGCACTACATCCTACCGTAACGATGAAAGTCTTAATGCATCAATACGACTCTCACACACTCATAAACCAAAGAGTACAATGATAACACCAAGCTCTCCACCAACTCCTTCAACTTCCTTCTCACTCTTTCTCTCCCCCTTACTTTCGCCTTCCTCCTTTCTTTCCAATACACTAGAATACTCGTTGAGATTACTAAAAGGGAAAATGCTTTATTCATTTTACTCCTCCGCATACATACACACACACACACAC